>VMDR010004177.1:0-62908 GCA_007922815.1 Macrotus californicus
CCTCCAAGCCTTTTTGCTCTGTTGTTGTACATTTAACTGGTATTTATGTTATACATCCCATAATTCATTGTTATTATATTTCCATACACAGTAAATTATCTTATAAATATAGTCATATAAGGAAAATAAATTTTATATATTTATTAATGTAGTTACCATTTTTGGTACTCTTTATTTATTTCCTTTTTTATTTACATGTATGCATATTTTCATCTGGTTTCATTGTCCTTCTGCCTGAACATTGTCTTTTACTATTTGTTATATTTCAGGTCTGTTAGTGATAAATTATTCCTGCTGGTTTTTTTTGGTAAGATAGTGTTGCTGGGTACAGAATTCTTAATTGACAGATTTAAAAAAATAATTTTAAAGTGTTGCTCCTCTGTTTTCTTATTTGCATTTTCCCGACGAGAAATCTGCCTACATTCCTATCTTTGTTTATCTGGCTGCTTCTAAGATTTTCTCCTTATTCATGGTTTTGAGCACATTTACCATTTATTGTGCGTGCAGTTCATTGAGCTTCTTGGATCTGTGAGTGAGTTTACAATTTCTTCACATTTGGAAAACTTGGAGCCATTATTTTTTAAAAATATCTTTTTTCTCTGTTCTTCCTTTTTCTCCTTTAGTGACTCCAGTTGCACATGTAGTTAACCACATGAAGTTGATGTTTTTTCATTTATAAACATTCTTTCTTCTCTGTGTTTCATTTTAGATAGTTTCTAGTGCTATATCTTCAATACCATCCTCAAAGTCTAATCTATTGTTAATCTCATCTAATGAATTACGTTTTTTAAAAAAATTCGGACTTTGTCATTTTCATCTTTAATTCAGTTTGTGTCTTGTTATTATATTGCATATCTTAACATTTTCAACATATGGAACAGTTGTAACTGTTAATGTTTGCTTATCCTGACATCTGTGTCAGTTTTGGATCAGTTTAAATGGATTGTTTTCTCTCCTCATTATAGGCTGCATTTTCCTGCTTCTTTGTACAGTAGGTGATTTTTGATTGCATGCCAGACATTGTGATTTTTGTCTTGTTGGTGGCTGAATATTTTTATTCCTATAAATATAGGGTGGGGCAAAAGTAGGTTTACAGTTGTTTGTGTGCAAAATAATAACATGAGAATAAACCCTACGTTTTACGTGCTCACAGCTGTAAACCTACTTTGCCCCACCCTGTATTTTTGAACTCTGTTCTGGGACACAGTTACTTGGAAGCAGTTTGATTCTTTGGGATCTTGCTTTTGAGATTTGTTAGGTAGATCTGAACCAGAGCACTGTTTAGTCTAGGGCTAATCATTCCTACTACTGAGGCCAGACCCTTCTATGTCCTCTCTACCATGGCCCACAAATCATGAGATTTTCCAATGTTGCTGGTAGGAACAGACACTAATTCTGGCCCATGGATGAGCACTGGGCACTGTTCCATCTAATCTTCTTAAATTGGTAGGTTCCTCACATACATTCATCTCTCACAATTCTGCCAAATATGGAAAGGGGACCCTCCACAGATCTCTTTAATTTTCTGTCTGTACAGCTCTCTCCTCTTCCTTACTGTACCCAAGAAACTCCAGTCACTTGGGTCTCTGGCACTGAAAACTCAGTCTTCTCAGTTAAGGGAATCTGCCAGGCACCCTTCTCTCTGTACATTTACCTGGAAACTCTCTAAAGACAGTAATTTGAGGAAGTTTTAGGGTTCACATAATGTGTTTTTTATCATTCAGGATCTCTGTCCTTTGCTGCTTGATGTCCAGCTTGAAAACATATATTATGTACATTTATTTTATTTTAAAAAAATTCTTAATGTTTTAGACAGTAGGGTAAATAATTCTAGTCCCTGTTTCTCCATCTAGTCCAGAATTAGAAATCCAATATTCATCCCCTTGTTAGTCCTAAAACCAGTTGCTCTGACCCAAGAGTTCCTTTATTTATTTTTTTTAACACAGCTAAAACTTGCTTCTTTTTAGTTTCTTGGCCTGGAGTCACCTCACATAGATGTTACCCCTTTTTCCCTGCTACCATTCAGAAGTTTGAAGGTAATGACACAGTATTTGCTCCATCTTTAAAGGTTCTTCTAATCCTTCCTTGTGCAACCTGACAGTCATTCTCCCCTCTATCCAGTATTTCAATGGGCAGTTGTCTCTAAAAAGACAAGATAATGACTCTTGTGTCTTTATAATTTGGGATCTTCCCACAGTGCCTAATATGCATAGATGTTTGATGTTCTCTGAATTGAATTTTATATGGGTAGACATATATATGTCTTAACTTTCCAACTCGGACATTAATTCCTTGAGTGCTATATGGTCTTATGTAGTTTTAGAGACTACCTGAGTACATAGTAGGTCTTCTAAAATGTCATGATCAATTGATGCTGTAGGTGGAATATGAAGCAAAAAACTCATTTCTTTGCCTCTGTGTCACATTTCCAGCATCTCAACCATCTGGAAACTGAACCTGGCCCAAAATTGAAGATTTCGTCTCATTTGATTGAGTTTTTTTCTTGGAGCATGTAAGCCGAATGCAGGACTATGGACTTTAGAAAACCTGGCTTCTGCTTTCAGTTTCCACCGTATCTCACCGAGAAATCTAGGGCCAGTCAACAGCCTTTCCAGGTCTCAGTCTCCCTCCCTGTGAAACAGGGAAAAATACCACCTACTTCACGAGCCACTTCGAAAGGCAAAGGTAGCACAGTTCTTGATGCATAATAGTTACTAATAAATTTTAATTGCTTCTCATTTTCATGAATTAAAAAGATGAAAAGGAAAGTTACATGTTAGGAAGAAAACAGCAAAACAAGGCTTAAGACTTGTTTTGGATAGAGAATTAGGATTACTCACACATTTGGCCAGGTGAGGCCAGAATAGGGAAATGTGGCCTTTCTCCTGTGATCTCTCTGGATTTTGCTGGCAACTGAATCCAGCACTGGAATTGTTTATTTATTTGTGAGCTCACGCGTGCGTGTGCACAGATATACATGCATACACAATTCTCTCTCTGTCTCTGTCTCTCTGTCTCTCTCTCTCTCTCTCTCACACACACACACATACACACACACACACACACACAGGCACACTTTATGGCTGCCATCTGTTCAACACTCTTTTGAACTAGCTGTTGAAATGCTTAGTCTCTCTCCTTGTATACTTCCCCTGCCTGCAATCCCTTGGTTTGGCACCCTTTTTGTTTCCTTCAGAGAAGCCTTGGCTCTGTTGGCTCTGCGACCCTACTGGGAAATTGAAGCATAAGTACCCTCCTGTTCCATTTGTTCGGAGCAGAATGAGGCTTGTTTTGAGGGGTGGCTAAATTCCCCGCATGCTAATCTGTCATCAGTATTAAAAACAGACGTTTGGTTCTTTTGCGTGGCCTCATCAGAGCAGTTGGCATGGATTTCAGCCTCTTGGGCAGGGGTAGATGCAGGAAGGCGGGAATAAGAAGGGGGCTGAGGCACAAGCAGATTTAATGTCTCCAAATCTCCTGTTTGACCTACAAAGGAAAAGGGTGAGGAAGGGGAGGGACTTGTCCAGAGGTTACACATATGATGACTGAGTGATAGAGTAAGGGGCTAGAAAAGGGGCTCTGGTTTCTTGACCTGCTCTCCCCACCAGGTCCAAACTTCTCTCCATCAGTCCTATTACCCCTGATGTGGTTTGCTGTGGTTCAGAATAAACTAAGAGGCTGACGGAAATTAGGGGACAGGATGGGATATAGAGCCACTTGATACCAGCTAAAGAGCTCTGACCTAATAAGGAATGTAGC
Source organism: Macrotus californicus (assembly GCA_007922815.1). Lineage (NCBI taxonomy): Eukaryota > Metazoa > Chordata > Mammalia > Chiroptera > Phyllostomidae > Macrotus > Macrotus californicus. Next base: position 3,760 of record VMDR010004177.1, read on the forward strand.
CTTTCAGACCCCTTGCTTCTTTGTCATCACTGCTTTTATATATGCCAGCTTCTGAGAAGCCCTAAAGCTCAGAATAGAAGAACCTTGAGGTTTAATGACTCCACATCTCCTGTTTGACCTATGGAGAAAAAGACTAAGGATGGGGAAGGACTTGAGGTCAGTTTCCTCCTTGGAAGGATCAGAAGAATGAAGACAAGAAAGGGAAGGGTCTTAGCCAATAATCCTAATCTCCCACTGCACTCCTCTGTATTTTCTTCATCATCTACTGGATTTTTCTTATCCTTTTAAAAATCAGAGACTTCTTTCTCTCACCATGGGATTCCAAGCTTTAGCTTGTTTGGTTCAGGGATGGGAGGCCAGCTGGCTCTATTGGCCTCCCCACCATCTCCCCACCCTCCTCACGAAAGGCAGCAACATCTGGTGCTGGTCAGTACCCCTCTCTGTCCTGGCATCTGGGAGCCGGATGGTCTGCTCCCCAGATGATCAGCACCAGGTTATTCTGCTGCCAGTTTTCAACTCTTGTCTCTCTTTCTTCCTTCCTCTACCCTTTCCTGACTTTCCACCACCTCTTCCTTTTTCTTTCTTTGTGTGTCTCTTTATATCTTTCTCTCTGTCTCTTCTTTTGTCTTTTTCACTCCATGTCACTTTCTGCCCCGGCCGCAGCCTATCTGTTCTTGTTTTTGTCTTTCCAGGCTGGCTCAGGTATAAGCTGCTCATGTAGACTCCTTTAGATCTAGGTCACGAATAATGTCCAGAGTGATCAGAAGACAGCTCTAACCACCTCCATCCCCATTTTATATCCTCTTTCACCTTGTTACCATTAAGTCTAATTTACAGCTGAAAAGACACCCTCGGCCCACCTTCCCATCTTAGACCTTTGACTGAAGACCCTCTCAAGTGAAGGGGAGCAGTTACGGAGGTGAACTTGTGTAGGGAATAATTTAAGGTGAGGGACAGCAACACCCCGCTTCCCCCAGGAGCTGAGAGGATGGTGGCAGCAGCAGCTGTGAGGGACCAATGACATTGGAGCTGTGCTTGAAATCCTGTGGAAATTATGCGCAGCTCCTCAAGCAGCACGGGCGATGGCTGAACCCTACGCTTTGTCTAAGAAGCTAGAGGGGCCCTCACCCGCCTGCCGTCTGCCTGTGCTGGACCAGCTTGAGGGAGGTGATGTCATTGGAGACTGGGCCCCACTCCCTCAGCCAGAGTGGAGGCGGGGTGGTGAGGAAAATATGTTTTACAGGGTGAGGTACAAACTGACATGACTGCAAACATCTGGAACTGATCTTAGGTCCTCAGAAAATGTTTCTGTCACTCCAGCTGCTCCTCGGGTGAGAGGCTTCTAAAGGCAAGGACCTCCAAAGGGAAAAGGTACTTGGAGGGTCTTAATTCTCTCCCTTCCCCCATGCCACCCAGCCTGCCCTTTCTATCACAGAGTATTTTTTTACTACAGTTCACAAAGCATACTCATTCATGCCATTAATGTATATGGAGTTCTTACTATGGTCCTGACATTGCAGAGCATGCTGGGCAAGGCCTGGTAGCAAGACAGGCATGATTCCTGACCTCATGGAGCTTATGGTCTAGTAGGAGAGAGATGCAATTCAGCAAGGAATTACCCTGCAGCGTGACAGGTTTTGAGCTAATTCAGATGCTGTAAGAGCACAGCATAGGGTTTCCTAACTCAGTCTATTGGGGTCAGTAAAGGCTGCATAGAGGAAGTGAGGTGACTAATTGAGATTCTGCTCCCCATAATTAATCATACTGATCAAGCCCTCATACTCAAGACCACCAGCCCCCATGTAGAGCTCACCCCTTTGGCTGGAAAAAAAAAAATTCTCTTCAGGTCTCACTTCCTTTTGGCTCCCACCTGTTGCCATGCATGACCTTAGAGTCAGCTGCCCATTTCAGATGCCAAGAGAAGGAAAGTTCCCTTTTCCTCTGTATCCTCCAGAACCTCCTTCCAGGCCAGGGAAGAATTACAGTAGGAGAGTGCCTGTCTTCCATCTAAAGACTTTGTCAATACTAAATGCATCCTGCTTTATGTTCATGAAACTCAGTCATTCCTCAAAAGGTAATGTCAAATAGAATCCAGACTTTATCTTCTTGCCTCAACTGAAACTGATGGTCTAAGTACCTAAGCTGTCGGTTTGGAGCTTTCTCTCCATCTGTGCCCTTGTCATCACAACAGATGAGTTCAAGTCCACCTGGAGGCCCTGTCCAATGGTCCACTCTCTCACTTCCTTACTCTGCTCATCTCCAGGGGACTTTTCTTATTCCACCTCAGCCACCAATCCCAGGTCACACCCTGGACTTGGTCCTCACAAGATGTTATCCCATCAAAAACTGTTAGTTCCAACATCCCATGCTCTGACCATAATCTTTTATCCTGTCAGTTGTATTGATCTCCCACTCCTGCTGTGCATGTTTAAATTCAATAGGACTTCCAGTCCCTTGGTATCACCATCCAATATGTGGTGTTTTGTTACAGCGACCCAAATGGACTAAGACAACACCATGGAGTCCATGCTTCATATTTTAATCACCGTTAACGACCTCCTGATCTCCCTTGCTCTTCTGCCCTTCAGTTGCCCAGACACTTGGATGCATGCAGCTCTCCATCTTCTCCTGTGCCAGTGTCAATAATCAGCTGGAGAAAAGCACACAGCTGAGAGTATTTGACACCAATAGATCATCTGTCACCAGTCAACTAGGCTTTCCCAGGAATCCTATTAGACTTACCAATTTACTTTCTTCTTCATTGTCATTAAACTCCTAAAACCCCATTCTTTCTTCTTTCTCAGCAGACAGCCTTGTCTTATCATTCACAGGAAAGTAGTGCAGGGAGTAGTTCAACTTTGAGATGTAACTATTTTAAGTCTGTATGCTTCTGTATGCACACTCTTCCCCTTCCCTTCCGATGTTAAGTAGGAGGTGCCCTTTCTTCTCTATAACATTAAACCCTATCTTGCACTGTTTTGTATACCTTCCTAAATTCTCAGGAAACTCTGCTATCAGTTATCTCCCTATATTGTATATATTTAACCTCTTCTTCTTTAGTAGATTATTTTTATCATCATTTAAATATTCTCATAAGTATTCCTTTTTAAAACAAAGAAAAAACATTTCGTCTCCCACCACCATAACGATTTCTCTCTTCTTTATAAACACACTTGCAAAAGTCCAGTTTTCAGTGGCTGACTTCATTTCTTCATTTTCTGTTCATTCCTCAGCTCATTTCACTATCCTCTGCTACCCCCAAGTTACTAAAACATTTTATCTCCATAAATATCTGTGACCTCCAGGGACTTTTTTTTTTGTTAGAAACTTCCTTGATATCTTCAAGCATTCTTCAGGGCTGACCAATCTCTTCTGAAACCTTTGCTTCTCTTGGTTTCTTTGACACCACACTCCCGTGGTTTACCACCTGCCTCTCCAGCTCAGCCTCCCATGTTGGGTCTTTCGATCTGTTCTTTAACTCTTAACACTCCTTAGATGTTTGTCTTGTATCTTCTTCTTTTTTTTCTCAATTCTAACTCTTTACGTGCCACCCCATCTACTGCCATGGTGGCAATCAATATATTTACTGCCCTGACATTTGTATTTCCATCTCGTTCTTCTGAGCTCTCCGCCCACATCCAACCAACTATAAGCATGTGCAAATTGATGTCTCACAAGCGATTCAGACTCAGCACATCCCAAACTAAACTTGTTACCATCTCCCCATAAACATGCTTCTATCCACGTATTTATTTACTGTCTCTGTAACTGGCACAACATAAATTCTGTTCCTTGGAGCACAACCTCAGAGTTCATTAGCTTTTGTCTCTTGTCGATCCTCGTACCCAATTCATAACCAAGTTATTTTGCTTTGATCCCCATTATTCCTTCTTTTCAGTGTTATTAAGATACAATTGGCATATAACGTTGTCTCGTAAACCTACTCCTTTCTTTCTCTTCTCCTCTGTTTAGTCTAAGCCGGCATTCACCTCTTGCGATCACTTTGTAATTAGTTTCCAATCAGCCCCTTTTTACCCCTTTCCGTTCTCAATTCTAAAGCCACAGGTGCCCCCTCAAAATACAACTTTTGAGCATATCCACTGCTGAGCACAGTGCCTGGAACACCTTGGATACTCGATAAATATTTGATGAATGTATATCTAATTTATAAGTTATCCTTTGCCTAGTTTAAATCCTTTGGGAGCTTTTTGTAAATCTTCTAACTAAATGGAAAAAATTGATATGGCCTACAGAGTTATGAGTTATTGTCATTGCCTTCTCCATCTTTTTATCTACTCTTGATATCACCAATTTTCTCTGCTATGTGGGTCTATACACTCAGGTCTCAGCTCAAATGTCACTTAACTGAATCTTTAGATTTGTCCTCGCATTGATTATGTGAATTTATAGCATTTAAGACTCGCTTGGTAGCACTTATTGCAGTTTTAATGAATGCACTTTGATTTGGGGGGAGAGGGGTGTAGCACTTGCTAGACTCACTAAAATATTAGCCCCTCCAAGGTGGAGTTGTGTTCATCCTTTCCATCACTCTATCCCCAGTGCCCAGCAAAATGCCAGGCATGTAGTAGGCAAAGACACGAAGTGTGAGCAGGAACTAGTGAGATGGAGTAAAGGCTGAGGGCTGGATGAGAGTGGGGAGTATGCCAGGTAGAGGCATGAGCATAAGCAGTGGCCTTAAGAAATAAAAGGACAGTGTAGCTGCAGTAGAGGGACTGTAGAAGGGAGGAGGTTATGGTGATGTTTAAGAAATGCTGACGATTAAAATTTTTATCACCCTGGCTGCTCTACTGAAGATTAATGGAAGGACCTTTGAACCTATTATCTCACTTTATTCACAAATTAATCCTTCCAAGTAGGAGATAATTATCATCTCCATTTTACAGATGAGGGAGTTGAAGGTCAGTTTTGTGAAGTGTTTGGTTGAAGGTCACACTTCTAAGAAGAGTGGGGTCATGAACTGAGTTTAGGTCCTCTGACTCTTTAATTCACATTATTTTCCATTTTGTATTGCCAGTGTAATGCCAGCCAGGGGTAATAAGCCTCTGGATTTGGGAATCTAGAATGGCTGAGTGACCTTTTCTGCAAAACTTCAAGTCCCTAAGAAAGGATTCTGTGCAGCATCACGGCTTAGACTGGGTAACCCAGTCTGTAGGCTAAGGTCCAGCTTCCGTTGCCCAGCTGGAGGGATGGCTGACAAGGGGCTAAGCAGAGGCATCAAAGAGATAGCCTAAAGGTGAAAAGTGGAGATCAGAAAAGGAGTACAGTTCCTCCCATTCTTCCGTATCTGTGGAATTCGGGGCGGGGGGGGGGGTTGGTGTCAGGACCCCCACAGATACCAAAATCACCGATACTCAAGTCCCTTATGGAAAATGGCGTAGTATACATATATAGCCCATGTACCTCCTCCCGTATACTTGAAATAATTTCTAGATTACTTATACCTAATGCAATGTAAATGCCATGTAAACATTTGCTATGCTGTAGCATTTAGAGAATAAAGAAAAAAAGCTTGCACATGTTCAGCAGACATGGCCCTCGGAGGCCTAACTATAGAGTACATGTCAGCAACAACATGACATTATTTCCCTAGTATTTTCAATCTGTGGTTGGTTGCCTCTGTGGATGTGGAAACCATGGATACACTGGGCCGACTATACAGCCATAAGGTCCCTTCCTTCTCCCTCGGACGTGGAAGGTAGGAAGCAAGTAGGATTTCCCTCTAAGACATTTCTGATTGACTTTTTTTTTTAAAGATTTTATTTATTTATTTTTAGAGAGAGAGGAAGGGAGGGAGAGAGAGAGAGAGAGAGAAATATCAATGTGTGGTTGCCTCTCACGTGGCCCCCACCGGGGACCTGGCCTGCAACCCAGGCATGTGCCCCGACTGGGAATTGAACTGGCGACCCTTTGGTTCGCAGTCCACGCTCCAGCCACTGAGCTGCACCAGCCAGGGCCTGATTGACTTTGTAAAAATCTTTGTAAATTATTTCTCCCTCATACCTTGAATCTGCCCTCTTTTACTTCTCCCCAGGGCCACCCTAGATATTCCCCATATAACTTTTTCACCAGACTTCCCTGCCTCTAGTTCTGCCCCTCTATTTAATTACCCTCATTCTGCCAGAATCTTACCTGTCTGTACCAGTGTTTCTCAAAACACATGCCCCATATGCGAATGTATTAGGGGGCAAAAATCAGAACCAGCCACCAATACTTCCCAGCATTATTGTGAACAATAAATGAAACAATGCATGATATATGTGGGATGCCCAGCACATAGAAGACGTACAGTAATCACTCCTTCTTGTTCCTTTGTCCTTACCTTCCTCTTTGAAAATAGGCACAATTACTTCTCTGTAAGAACTTCCCTTAAGCTAGAGGTAGCAAACCAATGGCTACATAGTGTATTTAATTTTTTAACAAGCTGCTGTAATTTGAAATGTGGACTATTTTTTCATGAAACTCTGGATTCCTGGCTGAAAAAGATTAGGTTCTAGCAATCTTGAACTCACATCACCAGATAGAAGTAGTAGGTAACAGAGGTGAGCAGCACCTGCCCACTTTAGAGAATACATGTGAGCTCTAGTTTGTCATAGTTCCCCTGTTCCAGGTTGTCTGACATCCAACTCACTGCATTAATTTGCATTATCTGCTTCACCCCTGTAGATATTTGAACTATGTGTCCTTTCTAATGTTGGCCAGGGTCCGAGAACACCTTTCCTTGCGAGGTTTTGTATTCACTATGTCTTGGGCTATCTTTGTCTGCTGTTTGCTCATAACAAGGGCAGGGGTGTTGAGATAACACAAATGTCTTCTTAAAATTGCTTCTGCTTTTGAGTGTTTGCTCTATTCCCCCAAGACTTCTAGCTCTGTGAGCATATATCTCTCTTGTTCATCACCGTATTCATTTGTTTATCCTTTCCCAGCAGAGTTTGGTGCACAGCAGAAGCCTAATGGGTAGCCACTAAAGGAGTGCACTGAACGAACAAAATAGGGGTGGAGTAGGGGTGGGGTGTAGGATTGAAGCTCACTTAATCCTACAATAATTCTATGATGAAGTCACTGTTATTCTCACTTTCACAAAAGCAGAAACTGAGGCTCAGAAGTAGCCCACTGGGTCACTTACTTCCACACCCCTAAAATACCATACTTCCGTGATCCTTATAGATCAATTAAGCCAATCCCCTCAATTCAGATGAAGAATCTGAGAAGTCAAGTCACTACCCCTCATTCTCCTGGTAAATAAGATTGGGCTAACACGTAGGCAGGATGTCCTGGCTGCCAGCCCAGCATCGGTTCCCATACCATATGCCCTTAGGAGTATCCAGGTTGGATCTGTCCACAATCCCATTCCCAGTCTTCAAAATCTTCTTAGAATTAATTTCCCTCTCCTGGAGTCATCCTGTCCTGCCTCCCAAGGGAGAGATTCTCGGTACATCCCCAGAGTCATTTGAGATGACATCGAGGAGTTGCATTCACCTGACCTCAAACTCCTCAGGGAGAACTCAATTGCCCTGCCCTGATCTGGCCACACCTACCCCAGCAGGAAAAGGTAAGGGTGGAGTCCCTGGAAAAGAGGGAATTTGGTTATAACCAACAATGAAGAAAGACCAGTTTATAAGAGAACAAGCATGGGCCCTGCTCTAATTGCCCTTTAATCCACAATGGCCAGGTTGCTCTCCAGATCTTCTTTGGAAAGCATTGACCCATTTAAAGGCCTCAGGCACCGAGGTCACCAATGACATAGGAGCACTTTCCACCACATCGGAGTGTTCACTTCATGATTGCAAAGGGCCTTTTAGAATCACAAGAAATCTGGAAGAAGTCCACTCACCTATTATGTCAGATCCCTGGGCAGCAGTCATCCTGCAGAGGAGTCTGAGTTCTGGGGAGATCAACGTCTGAAAAAGGAGCATGTCATTTTAGAAGTCCAGAAAGATGGAAGCCATACATTCTAGTAGGCGAGAGAATAAGTTTCTGTATCTAACCATCCTGGAGAGACCTTTTCTTTATATTTGGAAAAAACAATACAACCCAAGCTGCTTCCCATTTTGAGCTGCCTTTTGGGAAGCTGATGACAACAGCATGGAAGGGCAGTAGCCACATGAGCCTCTTTCTCATCCTCAGACACATCAAGCTGGTTACTTCACAACTACTTCCCTCTGTTCAGAACTTTCTGCCCTCAGGTGTTGGGATTATTAGCTCCTTCAGAGCGTTTGGTTTCTTCATCCCACTGTTATCTTCACTTAGAAGCCTCCCTGACCCCCATCTATATTAGATCGTGTTTCTGCTACTCCTTGTCACATCCTCCAGTATTACTGCCCTCACATCACTTATCATTCTCTGAAATAATATCGTTTGTTTATGTTTTAGCCTGTTTATTTTTTGTTCTCCTGCTCTTGAATGTAAGCTCTATCAGAATGAGGGAGGACCTCATCTGTCTCTCCATGCATTTGTCTCTCCAGGATTTGCAGCCAATTATTTCTCACTCAGAAGTCCATGTTCTTTACCCTTACTTCTGATAGCTTCCAAGGAATTCCTAAAGGGAAAAGTACCAAAAATATGAAGTACAGGAGTCCCCCCCGCCCTCATCCATGATTTCACTTTCTGTGGTTTCAGTTACCTGTGGTCAACCAAGGTCCAAAGATATTAAGGGGAAAATTCCAGAAATAAACAAGTCATAGGTTTTAAGTTTTGCATTGCCCTCAGTAGTGTGATGAAATCTGATGTCCAGCTCTGTCCCACCTGCGATGTGACTCTTCCCTTTGACAAGTGTACCCAGGCTGTATGTGTGCTACCCTCCCATCAGCCACTGAGTAGCTGCCTCAGTCATCAGATCCACCGCTGCTGTACCCCAGTGCTGGTGTGCAAGTTATCCTTACTCTGCTTCAAAGTGGCCCCAGTGCTTTGGAGTGTTGATGCTGGCAGTTCAGCTATGACAAAGGGAAGTTGTGAAGTGCTTTCTTCAAGTGAAAAGGTGAAAGTTCCTGACTTAATGAGGCAGTTTATCATTGCATATCATCCCAAGAAGAAGGGTGAGTACAACACAATGGTGTGTTTTGAGAGACAGACCACATTCCAATAACTTTTATTATGTCATGTTGTTACAATTGTTTGACTTTACTATTAGTTATTGGTGTTAATCTCTTACTGTGCCTAATGTATAAATTCAGCTTTATCGTAGGTAGGTATAGATGGGGAAACACATAGTATATATAGGGGTCAGTACTATCCAAGGTTTCCAACATCCACTAGGAGTTTGAAATGTATCCCATGTGGAGAAGGGGGACACAGCCCTCTGCTCTTGTCAGATGTCATGAAACCTGGCAGGGAACCCACAGACCAATCTAAAGAGCCAAAGTACACCTGAAGCAAGAGGACTAGTACTTGTTGATTGCCTGCTCCATACCAGGAACTTCGCAAACATTACAGAAAGTGCAAAGCTAATTAAAGGGAGAGCCCAGAGAACCATTGTTTACCGGGCACTTATATACCAGGTGTTTCTGTATAATATTTAATCATCAGTATTATTCTGAAAAGGAGTTGTCATTATCTTTATCTTACAGATGGGAAAGCTGAGGTTTAGAGAGGCAGAGTCACTTTCCTAAGGATATGTGGTTATTAAGTGACAGAGTCAGGATTTGCAGCCAATTATTTCTCACTCAGAAGTCCATGTTCTTTACCCTTACTTCTGATAGCTTCCAAGGAATTCCTAAAGGGAAAAGGATTATTTTTTTTTAATGAAAGAGAGGAGAATATAATGAAAAATAAATCAAATTTTAAGGGGTGTTTTTGATTGGGAGCATGGGGGGAGCTGGGACTTGTTTTCAAGGCAGAAATCATGGGGAAACTTAAGCTCCGAGCCATTTGGGTCACATCCTGGGCCAGGGACTGCGTGTCTCTATGTTTCATGCATTGGGTACAGATGTGCTGTCATCATGTGCATGATGAATCACACCTGAGGAAGGTCAGATCTGGCTGTTCTGCAGCATCTGAGCTTCTCAGGGGAGTTCCAGGCCCGTAGCAGAGGGAGGCCTATTCGACGAATATGCTCCACTGGCTGAACCTAAAGTGACGGAACAAAATCAAATGTCAGTGAGATTGGACTCTCCTAATGTTTCTCACCTAGAGTCAGCTATGTCTGGAATGTTTGGACCACCGTCTCGATGATTATGTAGTTTATAAGTGGGGCTTTTCTCCACACGCTAAGTTGAGTCTGGTGGCTCATATTTTTTAAGTCATTTCGAGCTGACAAACAGTCATGGACTGTCTGCTCTGTGCCAGAGTTGGTTCCAGGCCCTGGAGAAATGCCAGAGACAGTTAGCTGCATTCTCTAACCATAATTAGAAGTAGAGGACATGTATCCATCCTGTTTTTGGTTTTTGTTTTGTTTATCATGTTGATTAACTTAAAATAGCCTGAGCAAGGATCGGGAGCAGGTAGTTTACGTGGTAGGTGCACACGGGAAACAGTTGTGAGGGAGCTTGGGCAGTGACACCCGGAGAGAAAGCCAATGCCGGGGTTGTGCTCACAAGGTCGTTCCTGAGCTAACATGGGCTCGATCCCACTGGCACCATCTGCGAAGGAGACAAATGCCTGCAGCATTATTGCCTGAGTGTGCGAAGCTGGAGTGCGTCCACTCTGGCTCCCTACACTTCTGGGCTATGCCTGTCTGTGTGAGCTGAGAGCTCCCTTGGCATCAGGGAAGGCCTCGGGGCTGAAAGCAGAGACGTACCTGGCATGCGCTGGAGGTGGAGGTCGCTGGAACAGCAAACGTGAGTCTCAGCTCGTGCTGGAACTGTCCACTGCAATCGAGGCTGAAATCAGAAACTAGGTATGCGCGGCCACCCCACGGTTTCCCTTACATACTCATTAGAAAATGTGTGCAGTACACGGAACAGCTTACAACACATGCCAAGCGTATTGCTGTGTTCTTGGAAACCCATGGGGAACATGATAAATACTACCCCTTCTCTCTTAGAGCACTAATTCTGGGGAGAGAGAAATAAAAAATAGACAACTACATGACAGAATAGTAAAAATGAAACATGACTACAGATACATAAAAACTTACAGTGGAGGACAGATTAGTGTGGGTTGGGGAAGTGGTGGTGACCAAAGAGGCCTTCTTGAAGAGAGTGGCGTTCGACCTCAGCCTGGAAGGTTGAGGAGAGTTTCATTAGAAGAAATGAGTAAGAGGAAATTCAGACAGAGGAAAGGGCATCCACCGAGAAAGCCATGAAGACAGAGGAGAAAAGTGCCTGAAGGAACATAACACGAGCAGAGACTGGAGTTTGTGGTCTCGTGGACTGGAGCCTTGAATGCCAAAATAAGGTATTTGGACCTGTGTTCTGGGCCCTGGAGAGTCACAGAGTGTATTGATAGGCCTAGGCTGTGATTACAACATACCTTCACATCCTGAACGTGGCTAAATGTACGTGGGGATCATGGGTGGTTGCAGCATGGAGCGGGCCCCACCAGTCTTGGCTTATGCAGGGTCTTGGCAACAGAACAGAGGCTCTAATTTAGACAAGTGGGATCAAGGTAAAGATATAAAGCAGGTTAGCTCCCTCCAGACATTCTCTGCCTTTGACGTCCACATGGAGAATGGCATTAGCATTCTATTCCGCCAACCAGGACAGTTTGATAATTTTTAATTAATGTGTGGCCTAGTGAGTTTCCTCAGCCTTCATCCATCAAACGCTGCATCATGCCTTCAACAGCGGCCCACACCCAGTGCCTCGGAAGCCCATACATCATGGTCGAGGCAGGGAAGCGGGTTGCCTTTTATCTCCCTTGCAAGAGCACAGATGTTTGGAATGTCAGTAAATGTACCCAGCCTTCTCTGGGGTTCAGGCACAGCTTCTCCCTGGATGACCTCTTCGGAATCCTCATTCCCAATGCATTCCTGGCAGACAAGCTCTCCTTTTGTTCCTTCAGAGCTGCCTCTGCCTCCTCCTCCAACCCATGTGTCATGGGCAACACATTTATGTGGCCACATCTGCCTTGTCTCGGCTGCTCAGGCCATGCGCGTGGCAGATTAATTGGTGTCTGAAAACATTTTATACCTGAGTATCCTGATGCATGGCTTATCTTTAGGCGTCAGCCTCATCTCTGCTTTATCACCTGAGGCGGAGAAGCAACATTGGGAAGGGCTGGGTTGCGGGAGTCCCTGTGTGATCTTGGGATTCTCTGCGGACCTTGGCGTTTCTCTCTCCAAAATGAGGTGGTTGAAACTGATCACCTCTGGGGTCTCTCTCTCTTTAAGGCTTTATGATTTCAAGCCTCTCGGATATTAAATGCATATACTATTCTCTCTCCTTTCATTCATTCTTGGCAGAGCGCCTTTATTTTTTGAAATTCCTATGGAAATGTGACATTCATACACAAAAGGACAATGACCCTAAGTTTATGTCTTGATGAATTTTCACAAAGTGAACACAGCCCCGTAACAGAACCCAGCTCAAGACACAGGACATTGCCTGCCTCCCAGGAGCTCACCCTGCGCTCCCATTGAGGCACAGCCCCTTCCTCAAGGGTACGTCACTGTCCTGGCTTCTGTTAACGTAGACTAATTTTACCTGCTTTTAAACTCTATGTAAAAAAGAAATCATATGAGGGTACACATTCTGTTGTGCCTGGGTTCTTTGGCTCACCGTCTTGTGACATGCTTTCATATGGTGAGAGAGAGAGTTGTAGCTTTCTATTGTCTTTCTTCCCCTGGTTCTAAGGGAAGCTCCCATTGAAAAAGGTGGCAGCAGTTTTGATATCTAGAGACAGCTAGTTAGCTTAGAGCTGAGCCTTTTTGTCTGGGAAAGTTTTTGTGAATGACCTCTTCCATATGGAAAGGTAAGGTCAGTAGGTAACTGGATTGCTCTGGGGGAAGAATTTAATAGGGGCGTTTTGTGGCCTGAGAAAGGTTCTCCCCCAGCATTGGTTACATACAGCCCAAGAGTAGCAGCTCTGAAAATCTGATGAAAAATTCAGGAGCTGCTGGAAACAAATAGGTGGAACATCCCTATCGTCTTTCCTCCGTGAAGTACAGAAACTCTCAGGTGGGTTAAGGTTGTGCCACATGCGGGGGACTCAGCATGAGGGAGGGAGAAGTTCGACAGTGTCTCAGGCTCAAAGCCACAGTCTGCACGGCCACCTTGGCGCAGCGGGAGTGACGGAGCATGAGCAATGGGGCTAAGCTGCAGCCTGGCGAGCCTACGCGTGGGCCTCTCGTGGCTGAAAGAGTGAGATTGTCCGCCCTTGAGGAGCCACGGTGGTCTGGGCAAGGCAACATTCCAAAGCCGCCTCCTCCACCGTGACCTGGCACAACGCCATCCACAGCGCCTGTTTTCCATAGTGACGTCGTGTGGCAGTGACAGGGATGACAGGCAGAGAATTGGAAAGAGGGCCCTTGGAGACCTGAGGTAATTCTCCCTTCTGTCTCTGCGAGACACTGGGAAGCCTTGACTGAGAAAACCTCTGGAACGCTTTCACAGCCCGAAGGGAGAGGACTCAGCAGTGCGTGCATGTGGAGAGAGCAGTCGTTCCAATGTCAGAAGGAGTGTTTGTGGTTCCGACGGATGGAGTTGTCTGCAGATGATACATGAACCCGTTCAGCAATCACTGAGTTCGTGTGGACTGTGTAGTCACTATCTGGCACTGCAGTTTGTTCCTTCCTTCAGCGTTCTTCCGTTCCTTCTGTCTTTCTGATCGTGCCGACTACGGTGACCAATGATTAGAAGGCAGGCTCCTTGTGGCTGAACCCCTTTCAATAGGGCTGCTGATGTAGCATTTAGTGGGGAGGGTTATCTTCCTGGGAGAAATTAAGCACGGGATGGATATTTGCAAGTTATTCGGATCATCTTATCACTGTGGAAATCTGTTGCCTTCCCTCACATCTACTTCCCCGAATCAATTCTCTAGATCTGTTTTCCCACTGGAAGAAAAAGAGAAAAGTGTTCTACCAGTTCATGTGTAAACACAGATTGTATAGGACTGTGTGTCCCAGATCCCAGAGCGCTAACCTCCTTTCCTTTATTTATCCTGCCTAATTCTCTGTGACGTGGGTCAGCCTCCTGTGTAAAATAGAGAACCCAGCCGTTGTTCAAAAACACTGCGGTATAATAAAATATCTACTTAAGATCTGTGCATTTTGTTGTATTTCAATGAGGTTCTTTGATTAATAAAAAAAAAAGTCAGTGTGAGATGTCAGAGAAGAAAACTACCACTTATTGACCCTTGGGAATAATAATACTCAGTAGTACCAATGAAGTAGGAAATGTATTGCCCATTTTATTAATGAAATGCTAAGTAGCATGTCCAAGGCAAGTGGTGTCCAGTTTTTACCCATCATTCCCAAGCAATTATAACTGGCTTTCCTTTCTCCATGAGGTGTTTCTCGATTCCCACCCCAGGACACATTGCAGTTCTGCGTTCTGGGATATCTTCGCTCCAGAAATCCTGGCATAGGCACTGCCTCATCTGTTGCTTCCGCCTCCACTGTCTCGATGTGGTGAATAAACAGAGACTTTTCGGTTCCCAAGGCTGTCAGTTGGCCCTATTTTATAAGTTCTAAATTTGCTGCTAAAGTGTTTTACAAGATACAACCAAACAAAAGCAAGTCTTTTTACAGAAGGTCACAGTTTTGGAAGGGCCTCTTTGGGTTTTAACACTACTGCTGGGCATTAATTTTTATCTTAAGCAGAGTTGAATTTTTCCTCTGGGTTATTGGGATGGGTTTTCAATGACCAGTGTCATTTGGGATCCTGGAAAGCGGAGGGTGGATATTTTTGGCATGATTTAGGCCCAGTGCCTCATTCTTCAGTTGACTCAGGTTTCTGGGTGGAGTTTCAGTTTTGTAGTAAGACTCTGGACCTAGGACAACAGTCTGGGCAATTTCCCCTCAGGTCACTCTAATGATGATTTTTTAAAAATACTGGTAATCTTTCACAGGGAAGAGGTAGAAATGTGACCTTCAAATTCTTGTCTGCATGGAAGTATAGTCACTTTAAAATGAGAAGAATAAGAGAGAGAGATGCTGGAATGCTTCTCTAAACAGGCATGAGGAAGGCATGAGCATCTTTTCCCTTTGGGTAATGCCTTCTACTTTATAAAACCCTATTCATCTGTCTCATCAATGACTTTCAACAGTCTTATAATTTGGAGTATCCTTGGACTCATTTTCCAAATCTGAAAATGGAGACTCACAGAGGGAAAGTGATTTAACCAAGGACACATAGCTAGTAGGAGGTACGGGAGTACTAAGGACTTATTGCCAACCAGCTGCCCTGCATGCATTTGAGGTTCCAATAGTCAGTTCTTTCAGTAACTCCTAGATTCTTATATCATCATTCTCAGTATAAAAATGGGAAAACTGAAACCTAGGCATGGTAATGTGGGCGGCCCAAAATTAATTAGATGGCTCAGTCTCCAGCAGACATTATCCCAGATTGTCTAAACTTGAGTCCATACCAGTGCCCCTCTTAGTAACCCTCCGCATTAAAAGAAGAGTTCCCTTCAAAGCTGGCCTGAGATCTAGTTGTTCTCTAATTGTATTGCTTTTTAACATGGCCTGTTGAGTTTAGGAAAGCAGGTTTACTGGCTGTGAATCAGTGGCTTCTAGTAGACAAGCAAATGTTGATGAATTAGCAGAATCTTTAACATGAGACCATGGTTCCTTTATAAACTTCATGATTTAAAATAGATTTTATTTATTTATTTATTTATTTCTAGAGAGAGGGAAAAGGAAGGAGAAAGAGAGGGAAAGAAACACCTACTGGTTGCCTCTCACACACCCCCAGCTGGGGACCTGGCCTGCAACCCAGGCATGTGCTCTGAGTGGAAATTGAACCTGCTACCTTCCAGTTCACAGGCCAGCAGCACTCAATCCACTGAGCCACACCAGCCAAGGATAAACTCAAAGATTTTTATTCATAAAGTTCTTATTCTTGAAATCAATCCTTAAGTAGCCAAAGTCCAAAGACCTTAGAGTGACCGCTAGCTAACGTTTACTGCATATGTTTGCATGTTGGACATGTTCTAAGAACATCAACTATACTTTCTCAAGTCCTTATAGCAATTCTGTGAGCTATAAATTCTTATTCCTTTTTTAAAGAAGAGGATACTGGTGCTCAGTCAGGTAAAATCACTTGTCCAAAGCAGAACTGGTATTTGAACAAGGTATGTCAGAGTCTCTGCCCTTTCTGGTGAGCCAAGTTGTCTTTCCATTACTGAATTTAGATGTAGGAAGGGGCCTTAGATATTAGCCCACTTCCTCTTAAGAATGTGCAAATTAAGGCCCAAGGAGGAAATGGATTGTTCATTAAGAGGCATTTTCCATACTCTGCATTAGTCTGACAAGTAGGCATGTAGATTGGCACTTTCCTCTAGGATTCTCTGGGCCTCGTTATAGAGCTCCTCAAAGCCAGGCCAGTTGTCCAGAGAAGAATCAGGACACACCTAGAGATTACCCAGGGGTTCAGGGCAAGAGGAGAAGAGCCACCCTCACCTTCACGGCTCTCCTAAAACCAGGACCTTGCCTTCAGCATTGTGTTGGGGACTGGAACATTAAAATTTTGGAAGAGACACACCACTCAGATTTCCCTGGAAAATTCCCTGTAATGAACAACCCACCCGTCTCTCCCTACTCCTCTCCTTCCAGAGTGAGACATAATCCTAGCAATTGGCTTATGTCACATCACTTTGTTTGGAGAGGATAAAATTTTCCCTCCTCTTAATTGAGTGATTGAGCCATTGTGACCTCACAGATCTAATCTTGAGGTGCAGTTGGGTTACATTTGGCTATTGAGACATAATAGGAAATAGTGTTTTTGGAGAGTTTGGGTTAGAGGGAGTGATTGAATCTTTATCTCAGATACAGGCCTTGTTCTGGGGCAGGCTAAAGTTTCTCCCACGCAGATGGTCTCCACTAGCTCGGGAAGAACCCACCCAGTGACTCTCTGAAGTAAATGCCTGCACAGCAAAGGCTGAGTGGACTATGTCTGCCCTCAGCTATGCACTGGATTTCCCTGAGGCCATATCTTCCTGGCCATTCCAGACACAAGGTTTATGAATGGGTGTGGTAGAGCAGGAGTTCCGGACATTGGATTCCCTTTGGTTCTGACTTCAATTAAGCTACCAACTTTCTCTGCATCCTTTGGAAAGCTACTTCTTTTTTTCAGACTGTTTTCCCATCTGACAAAAAAAAAAAATGGTGGGGGGTGAAAGGAGGGGTAAGAATCTATGTCTGCCACAGTCTCCTTTTGAGTGAATCTTCTAAGGCTCACCAAGAATGATTCAATCTACCCAACACATGTTCTGAATGTCTACAGTGTGCTAAGCACTGGGCTAAGTGCTGGGATTTCAGGGGCGAACCAGACGAGGCAAGAACTCAGCCTTCTTGAAATTTATAGTTGACTAGGGAAGCCAGACAATAAGCAATTGACTTTAAGCACAGTGACTTCTGTGGAGGGGGAGTGTGGCATTCTATGGTAGTATATGGCAAAAAGTTTTAACCTATTGTTGAAGAACTGTTTTTGAAATAAAGTAAAAATGTATTTATAGAACCCCAAACATCTCAGTAGGACAGATCCACCTTAGTAGGACAGATCACATTGCAAAAAGATCAGCTGATTGTCAAATGCCTCCAAGGAGAATGGTGTCATTGTAGGTTTCCTGGGCTGTAAGCATCAGAGGGGTTTGGAGACCCCGCATATAGTGGAGCGGGATCACTGAAAGCTTAAGGGAATACTTCATTCTGTATTAATGTGATAATTTGATTAATATCTGTAAGCTCCAGGAGAGCAAGGCCCAAGTCTTTGTCACTCAACATTGCATTCCGATATTCTAGTACAGTGTCTGGCACATGTTTAATACTTAACAAATGTTGTTGAATGAATGCGGTCAAGAGGAGATGAGACAGGAGCCAGATCACAGAGGGATTAGAAAACAGACTAAGCTGTTTGGACTTCATCCTGTAGGCAAAGGGGAGACTTGGAAGCCTTTGAGAAGGATCAGAAACATGATCAGAGTGGTGCTTTGGAAAGGAAGATAACTTTTCTAAACCCCAGATCATGGTTTCCTGTTTCCTTAGCCAATCTGTGAGCTTCCTGGTGGTTCTTTTCTCATGCTTTCTTGTGTTTAGCACAGTTCCACACACAGTGTAAGTACTCAGGGAACGTTGGTAGCATGAACAAATGGATAAATGAACAAACAAAGGCACACAACAACAAAACCAGGTGGGTAGACGGAGGGTGTCGGGTCCAACACAGGCTTAGAATTAGTGGTGTGAAGTTTGAAATCTCAGTTCTATCATTTATTTGCCATGGGAAGATGCAAAGGAGAACCCTTGGACCCTTCTGTCATTATCTGCATAGTTTATAACAAAGCCCTGCAAATCTCTGAGCTGCCAGAGCCCACGTAAATCATCTAGTATAACCCCTTCATTGGATAGATGTGAGGATCCAGCCCTGGACAGTGGAAGGGGTTGATCCCAGTTTCCGCCACAAGTTAGAGCTGGGAAGTAGCTTAGGTCCTCTGGTTCATTTCTCTTCACTCACGTCTGGACAGTGCAATTATCAATGAAACTAGCTTTGTGATTTACAGTATTCTGCAGGTAGAATGGAGCCTTAGGCCCTTACACATTCACAAAGTCAAACTAAATTATTATTTCAGCTTGCCTGGTACATTCCTTTGGACATCCCATTCCTGTACCTGAAAGATGTTGTGATGAATTTGTCAGGGCTTTTTTTCTTCTTCTTTTCTCTCCCCTCCCCCAGGAAGATGAATAGTCAGAAGGAATGGGATTAGCAAAGATAAAGATAAGATTCAAGGGAGAGGCTGCTCTTGCTGGGTCATGTATTATATCAATAAACTTAAACTCCCCTAAGGGCCCAGGCTGTGGAAGGATCCAGAATAAAAGAGGAGAGTGGGTGAAGGAAGATGATCACCACTGAGTTGTCACATAATGCCAGGGTGAGGACATGCTCAGGCACCACCTCACTCAGTTTTCCCTTTTTACACAGAGATGGGGCAAGATTGGCTCATGCCATGCAGTATCAGTGCAAAGATAAAATCAACTGAACCTGGATCAGATACAGAAGGTAAAGGAGGATGAGGATCGAGAATATTATGTACATGGAGGGGGGTGTTCTTCCCTGGGGATTGGGCCTGATTGAGGTAGAAGATCCTGAGTTCAGTTTTGGGTGTATTGAATCTGAGGTGCCTGGAAACTTTCAGGTAAAGATGCAGCAAGACACTGGACATGAAGATAGGAGCCAAGGGAGACGGTGGGGCACAGTCGTAGAACTTTGAGAGTTAATCAGATGAAAAGTGAAACAATTCATATGGAAATATTGTCTTGATAAAGTCAATTGATGGAAAGAAGTGGGCTTAGGTCTGAGTCTTGAGTGATCCCAGCAACTAACTTCTAGGTAGATGCGCCTGAACCTGCAAAAGAGACTAAGAAGGAGCAACCTGACAGGACAAGGAGACTAGGGAGACTGGAAAAGAGAGGCTCAGGGAGTAACAAAGTGGTAAACAATTGCAGACTCAAGTTGCCCAGACTCACTGTAGTCAATGGCAGATCCCAAACTTGAACCCAGGTCTGTGATTCCAAAAGCCATGCCCCTTCCAAAATGCTATATTGTGAGCCAGCTGTGAGACAAACCGGATGGTAAAACGTCCCTGATTGCAAGCAGAACTGTCCTCCCCCTTCCTGACTCTGGCTCCCTAGACCCCAAATGCCCTCAGAAAAGACTAAGGCTTAACGGAAGGAAGGAAGGTCAACCAGAACTTGAAACTGACTCTGAGAGCACTAAGGCTCCTTTTTGCCAAACTTTCTCCCCACCCCCATCCCCAGGGACAGGAGTCCAACAAAACTTCAATTCACTTGTAATTGCTCCACTCCCAGAATTAGAAGGATTTTTTTGTTGTTATTGGTCTCCTTCTAACACCCTCAACTGATGCCTTTACAAAACTGTTATTTTAGGGCTGTTTGGACTTGTTTTCTACATAGCTCTTGTTTTCTATTATTTCTCTCTTTTTCCAGGGTTCAGACTAATTAAAGGAAGTGTAAATCACACCTCGTTTGCACAAAATACCTTTCATGAGGTCTGGAAGCAATTTAGCTTCTGTTTGCCAAAGATCTTTAGGAAAGAAGAAAAAAAAATCCCCTTGGTTTAAAAAAGATTAATTTCTTGGTGCCAAAAAAACCCATTAAGTGCACCTCCCATTTCTGGGATCTTTTATCGTTCTCATGTGAAAATGGCAGCCCGGGGGGGAAAAGGAGAGGAATACCAGGCTGGCTCCACAATTACTTCTGGTCCTCCCATGCCACCAGTTCAGCCATCCTGCAGCAAATAGCAGCTTCAGAACACAGCCTGGTCTCACAGGGCACCCAGAGGGAAGGGAGGGTGTGTCACTGACTGTCTTCAGCTCCCCTTCCCCTGTCCTGAGGTCCAGCCAATCTCTAATTGGTGTTCTTCCAAGGCCATGGGTCCTTGACCAAGGATGAAGCCTTGATCAGTGAGGCTCTGGAGAAGAGGGCAGAGTTGTCACCTTAGGCTCCCTCTTGCCCCCTGCATCAAATACCTACTCTCTGTTTAAGTTCCTATCCCCTCTCCATCCTGCCTGCCTCTTCTGTCCCACATATGTCCACCTTTGCTGTAAGAACTGCCCCTGCATTGCCTCTGAGGTGTTAGCATCCTAGAATGTGGAACCATGAGGGGCCGCTCATTGCCTTCTAACATTTCACTTTATGGATGGTGGCACTTACGGCCAAGTCAGGGCATGGTTTAGTTGTGGACCCACCTCTGGGGCCCAACAGAGCCAGAGTTAGACCTCGGGCCAGACTCTCGGTTCATCCTCCCCAAAGGTGACTCTCTAACAGTGCAGCTTCAGACAGCAAGGTGGCAGGGAGAAAAGATGCAAGCTTGGACAGGGTGTGCTCTGTTCATCCCACTGTACCCTGATGATGCTGACATCTGCCACCTTCACCTAAAATCAGTCATGGGAAGAGAAAGAGATGAGCTAGGCTGACTAGTCAGGTGGATGTGGTAGAACTCAGAAGGGAGAGAAAAATGTTTGATTAGATTCTGTATTCAAGCCTTAGCTCCTTCCATTTCACCTTTCTAGGCATCCGTTACCCCATCTATAAAACAGGGATAATGGGACTGCTCTCCTGGGATTGCCGGGACGATTAAATGAGCTCATGGGTATCATAGACCCGTATCTGAGGATCAATAATTGGAGGTTGTGGTTTTTCCAGGTGCCTGCCTTCTTAAGAGTGAATCAAAATCTGTGTATGTGGCTACTTCTTGGCCTCCTCTTCCTCCACATGTGGAATTTACTTCGTAAGAAAATAAGTAAATAATAATACAAAACTATTTGGGACTTGTTAAAGCATGAAATTTTCAGGCTGCTTTTCTGCTGATCTGAACCTTCTGTAATTCTTCCGAAGGGGAGAAAGCTTCATGAGCAAAAATAACTTTGTCCAAGAATGTATTACATACTTTATTTCCTCAGTCAGTATTTTTTCCATTTGAAAAACCCAACATTACAAAAAAAAAAAAAAAAAAAATGTTGGGCAGGGGGAGGGAGGGTGTGAGGAAGAAGAAGCAATGGTTGTCTCAGGGTGTGGCATGAGAGAGTAAGAGAAACCCAGGCTGTGGGTTCAAATCCGGCCTCTGCTATTTCCTACTTATATGATTTTACATGTAATTGTTTTGTTTTATTTTTCTTGCTTTTCTAAACTTGTGATTTCATAATTTCAAAACAAGGAACATAAAAGACATACCTGGAGAATTAAAAATGTATTCACACTGTTAAACAGGAGAAGTGAGTGAGAGAGAGAATTTTAGAGAAAAAAGGACGCATTTCCTTAAAGGCCCCTCAGAGTCAGAAGGCCAGAGAGTTCAAGGCCTGGCACTAAAAATGACCAGGACTTACCCTTCTGAGCCTCCATTTTGCAACAATAAAATGATCTTGTTCCTGTCATCTCAGCATGCTGCTCCTTAGCCTCGGGCCCTGTCCTAATCATTGCTCTCCTGGGTTATTGTAATACCTTTCTAACTACTCTCCTTGTCTTCATCCATCCTTCCCATGTCAGCCCTCTGATTTTTACTTTGTAATTAGGGGGAGGATTCAAACACCCATCATAATTCTCCTTTGCCCTCAGAATAAGGCCCTCAATTCTTGGTGTGGTGTTTAAGGTTCTCTAAAATCTCACCCCTTCTTGTCTCTCCAGCCTCATCTCTCCTCATTTCCCTGGTTCCAACCGGCTGCCCTTACCTCTGGCCTCTGTACATCGCAATCCCTCTACTAAACCTCCCTGCTTACCCATCCCTTGTCAAAAGCGCCCCCTTCAACTAAGACTGTATTAAGAGCTTGTCCCTAATTATTGGACTGATCACTTAGGTCAAGTGTTAACCTCTCCAAGCTCCAAAGTGCCCCTCTGTAAAATGGGGATGTTCATCTCCTCTGCACAGAGTTGAAAAAGGAATTAAATGACACAGCCAGCATAGCCGACCTGGTCCAGCCCGTAGTATAAACTGAGTACTTTTCACGGGGTTAGCCCTCCTCTTTTTTATTCTCATCACCTGCCTCCTAGGAAAGACTTCACATGCAGATTATGTTTTCACAAGCCTAGCGCCCAGCACAAACCTGTCCTGTGCCTTTCTCTTTCCCTGGCCTGCAAGTTAGTTCCTTGGAAGTCCTCGTGGTTCTGTGCTTGGATTCTGATTTGAAATCTCAGCTGTATCACTTGGATGCGATCATCAGAGCCTCCATACCTTATCTGTACAATGGGAACAATAACAGCACCTATCTCACAAGGTTGTTGTTCGGATTAAGTAAGAACGTGCACATAAAGCACTTAGCGATGAGTGCTCCTGGCACATAGAAAGAACGAGATGAATGTTTGCTGTTATTGCTGTCATTATCCCTATTGCCCGGCCCAGAGATGATACAGTGATTATTGAAAACATGAAAGTGCTTTTTAAGCAAGGGGGAGTGTGGGATGAGTTTTCTGATGGTTTTCAAAGGAGACTTAGTAACAGATCTAGGGTGGGGCTTACTTTGTGTGATTATGGGATCAGGCCAGGGCACTCCTTTCCCCAGCAAGCTCTACCCTCTCCCCCTTTTGTTTGAGACTTGGGAAGGGGAGATGCCCAAATGTGCATCATGGGGCAGGCACAGGCATACGTACAGAGAACCAAGGACACGTGAGCCAACAGGGCTGTTCTTGCCAATGTGCCATAATCCTGCCCTGGAGCATTTCCTGCACTCCTGCCCCAGCCTGGCACCCTCTCATGACCCTGCAGCCCCACCAGCCAGCAGGGCCATCCCCTTCTAACCTGGCCTCTTATGGGAGCACCCTAAATCATCTTGCCTTCTCTGGGTCTGATTGGAAGCTCTTTTTTCTTTGGCTAAACTACCATGGGGCCCAGGTGATAGACCACCCTGAGTTTGAATTCCAGCTGCCCTCCTTACCAGATGTGTAGTCAGGCCCAATGACTCAATGTCCCGGAGTCCCAGTTGCCTTGCCTATAAAACAGGGGTATTAATCTCCATTCACAAGACTGTCAGGAGGGTTACGTGGAAAAAATGTAAGTAGTGTGCCTCGTCAGCACCTGCCATAAAGTAAAAACTTCTTATGGGGATTAGTTCCCCTTCCTCTTCTCGTCATCTGCACTTGCATCCCGAGCACTGCTCTGCACCAGCCTCCTGGACATAAGATGAGTTAGTTTCCTGTCACTGGGAGTGTTCAAGGTGGGGCCAGATGGCACCCAAATGTGGACAGAGGGGTAAGGCCCAGTGACCTGTAGGGTTCTTCCAAGCTTATGGTTCTGCTACTCTGTAAAATACTCCCTAAGTTGAGACAGTTGGTGTGCTCTCCTCTTCCCAAGCGGCTTGTTGGGTTATTTAGCACTCTCGTCCTCCCACTGAGCTTCGGCACAGGGGCCCCGATACAGGTGAGGCACTCAGGGAGTGTCTTGCGAAGGACAAGATTAAGGAATTAGTTTACTGGACCGTCTGCATGAGCCAGTCCCTCTGGGCTTTCTAGTATGGCCCCTCTCTCACTCAGTGCCTTTCCTACAGGAGCCCATGTTAGGAAATCCTGTTAGAAGTATATTCTCAGCCTGAGACTTTAAGACCAACCTTATATTCACTGAACATATTTTTATTGATCACCTTCAATGCATCAGGTAGGTGCTTAGTGGGGATATGCCATCTGTTTTCTTGCCTTTTCTCTGGCAATCTGTAAATCAAGACTCAGTGAAACCTGCAGAATGTAGGGTACTTTGGCTTGTGCCATTTCCTCAGCCTCATCTCTCATCACTCCTGTGCAGGGGCCCTTTACTCAGCCATGCCAGCCCTGTGACCCCTTTTCACTTTGTTACCCTTCTTAGTTTCTCTTTTTGCATTATAGTTTCTAGAATGCTTTGGTCTTTTAAACCATTTCACTTTGGAAAACAAAGGAAAAAATAAAACAGCTTGGCTGCTGTGGCTCAGTGGATTTAGTGCCAGTCTGTGAACCAAAAGGTCGCCAATTCAATTCCCAGTCAAGGCACGTGCCTGGATTGCAGGCGAGGTCCCCATTTGGGAGCATATGAGAGGCAACAGACCGATGTATCTCTCGCACATCAATGTTTCTCTCCCTCTCTTTCTTTCTTCTGTCCCCCCTCTCTTTCTCTCTATAAACAAACAAACAAACAAACAAACAAACATCTTAAAAAAAACCAAAACAGCCAAGAAGGAGAGTAATATTGTTTTAAGAAATGCAGTATCTGGGTTGTGGCAGGGGAGAACGAGGTGTCTCCACCAAGCAGGAGGAATTCAGAGTAGAGCCTTGAAGGCCAGGATAGGACTTGAGTGAGAGGAAGGAAGAAGGAGGACATTCCAGACGCAAGTGCAAAGGTATGATGATTGGAACTTGTACACCATGCCCAAGGACACAGAAACAAATGTAGTGTAGCTGGAGTAGATGCTGGAGAGACCAGGGCTTGAGTCTTAGACTGAGGTCAGATGTACAGGGCCTGAATGCCAGGCTGGAGCACTTGACTTTGATCCTGTACCGCGTGGAGACTACTAAAGTTTAATGTGCAAGGATGAGTACCGTTGGGCCTGTGCCAAAGATAGAAGAACAGAGCGCTTGCTCTGATGTATCACTTTTGATGAGTATGAGGATTTCTGCAGATTGGCTTGGCTATCTGCAAAGGGGCAGGTGGGCCACACCCTGTTTATAGAAACAGGCAGCATTTTAGCATTGGCCTTGACTTCTTGGAAGGAGAAAAGGCCAGTTCCTTTTTCAAGAGGGGACTAGGCTTGTTGTCTTACTCTGCCTTTCCAGCAGACTAAATCCAGACACGTGTTCTCAAGCACCCTCCACTGGGACTGGTGAGCTGTTTGTTCAGCTTATCTCAAAGGCAGGCAGCTTTCTCTGGGAATAGCTGCAGTAAGCTCACCCTCAGGGCTTAGAGCACAATTGGGGTGGGGTTGGGTGGAGTGGGAGACAAAGGGAACAGTTCTGAGCAGACCTGAGGCCCTGAGCTGGCCTTTGAGTATACTGCTCAGTGCACTTCTAAGAGTGTCTTCTAGTCCAGAAGAAGGCCTCCCTCCCCTCTTCCCCCCACCTAACTCAGGAGTTGGAAAACCAGGGCCCATAGACTGACTGCCTATTTTATAAACAAAATTTTACAGAAACACACCTACATGTTGTTTATGGCTGTTTTTATGCTACAATGGAAATGTCAAGTACTTAGAACAGAGACTGTATGGCTCATATGCAGAAAATATTTACAATCTGGACTTTTACATTAAAAAGTCACTGATACCTGAACTAACTAAGCCTTCTCCATCCTTTGAAGTATAGCTTAAATTCACCTCCTCCAGGAAGCTTTCCCACCTTCCTAGTTCTGCTTCTTTTTTTTTTTATTTATTTTTAGAGGGAAGGGAAGGGAAGGAGATACATTGATGTGCGAGAGAAACATGTATTGGTTGCCTGTCTCACGTCCCCAGCTGGGGACCTGGCCAGCAACCTAGGCATGTGCCCTGACCAGGAATTGAACTAGTGACCTTCTGGTTCATGGGCTGATGCCCAACCAACTAAGCCACACTGGTCAGGGCTTGATGAGTGTTCTTACCCACCTTTTATGTGTGATTTTGCTTATTACCTTACTAGGTTTCAGTACCATATTTTTCCCTCTTTCATGTGTATTTTTTATTATATTTTATTGATTATGCTATTTACGGTTGTTCTGATTTTCCCCTCTTTGCTGCCCCTCCTCTCAGCAACCCCCACACTGTTGTTCATGTCCATGGGTCATGCATATAAGTTCTTTGGCTACTCCATTTCCTATACTGTACTTTACATCTCCATGGCTGTTCTGTAACTACCTATTTGTATTTCTTAATCCCCTCACCTCGTCACCCATTCCCCCACACCTCCCTCCCATCTGGCAACCATCAAAATGCTCTCTGTATCCGTGATTCTGTCTCTGTTCTTATTTGCTTAGTTTGTTTTATAGATTCAGTTGTTGACAGGTATATATTTATTGCCATTTCATTGTTAATGATTTTGATCTCCTTTTTCTTAAATAATTCCCTTTAACATTCCATATAATAATGATGTGGTGATGATGAACTCCTTTAGTTTTTTCTTGTCTGCTTTGTCCTGACTTTGGATATTTCTTGCCAACCCCTTCTAGCCTACAAAGTTTCTTTTGAGAAATCACCTGATAGTCTTATGGGAACTCCTCTATAGGCAACTAACTTTTTTCTCTTGCTGCTCTTTAGATTCTCTCTTTATCTTTAACCTTTGGCATTTTAATTATGATGTGTCTTGGAGTGGGCCTCTTTGTATCCATCTTGTTTGGGACTCTTTGCTTCCTGGACTTGCATGTTTATTTCCTTCACCAAATTAGGGAAGTTTTATTTCATTACTTTTTCAAATAGATTTCCAATTTCTCTTGCTCTTTCTCTTCTTCTGGCAGCCCTATGATGTGACTATTGGACTTCTTGAAATTGTTCTGGAGGCCGCTTACACTATCCTTATTTTTTTTTCAATTCTTTTTTCTTCTGGTTGTTCTGATTGGTTGTTTTTTGCTTCCTTATGTTCCAAATCATTGATTTGATTCTCAGCTTCATTCCCTCTATTGTTGTTTCACTGTAAATTGTTCTTTATTTCAATTAATGTGTCCTTTGATTCTGACTGGATGTTTTTTATGCTGCTGAGGTCCTCACTAAGTTCCTTGAGCATTCTTATAACCAGTATTTTAAAGTCTGCATCTGATAGATTGCTTATCTCCATTCAATTTGGCTCTTTTTCTGGAGTTTTGATCTGTTCTTTCATTTGGGCTATGTTTCTTTGTCTCCTCATTTTGGCAGCCTCCCTGTGTTTGTTTCTACATACTAGGTAGAGCTGATTTGACTCCATGTCTTGGAAGTGTGACCTAATGTAACAGGTATCCTGTAGGGTACAGTGGCACGGCCTCCCCTATAACCCAAGCTGGGTACTCAAAGTGTGCCCTTCATGTTAGTTGAATACACCCTCCTTTTGTAGTTGAGCCTTGGTTGCTATTGGCAGATCAATGGGAGGGATTTACCTAGGCCAGTCAGCTGCAAGCATTGGCTGTGACCACTTAACCACTAACCTCCTCCCTCCATGGAGAATCAGCTGTGCAGGTAGGGTGGTGGTGCTCAGACGTGGTCTGTAGCTATCTACTGAGTGCGCCGGCCCTCGGGTTTCCCAGGTGTTGCAGGTCAAGGTCAGCCCCCACCTGTGTTTTGATTGGGGCTACCCTGCCTGTGCTGTAAAGCAATCTGAGATGGCTGCTACCTGTGCTGGGCTTGGAGATTCCCAGGTGAAGCCAAGCTGTGAATCTAGGCTGGCTGCTGCTAGTGCTGGGCCTTGGGCTCACTGAGACCAGCTGTTGCTTGTTTCATAGGATTTATGTAGTTGTGAGGCATGTGCCAAGACCAGCCATTCATATGGAAAAGCAGCTTGAGTCGGCCCATAAGTCAGGTAGGGTGGAGTCTCTGAGGATCTCCAAGGCAGGTCAAACAGTATTAGCCAGTATTAGTTGATGGAGTCTCAGATATGGCACCAGTTTGCTTGCTCTGTGGGGAGAAGGCCCAGAAAAGGGACAATGACCTCTGCTCGCCCTGATGCCAGACACTTCAGTTCTTCCCTGTATACCACTGGTGGCTTTCAAGCTGCTACCCCAGTGCTGGAGCTCAGAGGGAGTGAGTCTGAGTAGGTGAGTCCATGTGTGGGTTCTTTAACATGAACTGCTTGGGGCTCTGTAACATAAGTTTGTTCCACTGACTCAATCTCCACTGGTTTTTGCAGCCAGAAGTTGTGGGGACTTATCTTCTTGGCATTGGAACCCTGGGCTGGGGGGTCTGATGTGGGGTTGGGGCTCCTTGCCCCTGAGATATCCCACCGAAGTTTTTATCCACCACACCGTGGGTGACAGACGGGCCTGTTCTGCGCCTGTGCCCCTCCTACCAGTCTGGATGGATGTGGTTTCTTTAATTTCATGAGTAAATTACGTTGACTTCCATTCAACTTGATTTCTGCTGGTTCTGAGTGATGGTTGTTCTATGTTTTAGTTGTAATTTTGATGTGGTCATGTGAAGAGGCAAGTCATGTCTGCCTATACCGCCATCTTGACTGGAGATCCCTCGTGCATTTTATTTTTATTTTATATTTTATTTATTTTTAGAGAGAGGGGAAGGGAGGGAGAAAGAGAGGGACGGAAACATCAACGGGTGGTTGCTTCTCATGTGCCCTCTACTTGGGACCTGGCCTGAATCCCAAGCATGTGCCTTGGCTGGGAATCAAACCGGTGACCCTTTAGTTCGCAAGCCGGTGCTCAATCCACTGAGCTACACCAGCCAGGGCCCTCATGAGAATTTTATAAAGGTCCTCTCTAAATACTGTGTACAGCTCCTGTGGTCAGGGATCCCATTTTAAACTTTCTGTCAGGTTATAGTGAATAGTAGTGAGCAAAGTAGAAGTGTGAGTGTTTTGGAGAGAGATATGCTTGGTGTCCAGTCTTGCTCTGTCACTGACCAAAATATCATGAATGTGGGATCTCACCTCACCACCCTGAGCCTTTCTTCTCTATATCTAGTGTTTTAACATAGTACCTAGCTATCCATGTTATTATAAGACCCAAAGAGATAAATTGAAACAAACACACAAAGCAAAAGCAAAACACATGACTGTTGTAAGCAATGGGAGTTTAATGGTACTTGTCTTATATTAGTTGGGATCTTGCTTTGTCAAGGTGTAAATTTAAATGTTCTCTCATAAATTTCTGGGAGAGGAAAAAATCTATTATTCATGTCCTTCAAGAAATACTGGGTGCAGTTTCCCCCTTTCTCAGAAATTTCGAAGACATATCATCATATTAAACACTGTGAGACATCCTGTGAGGAACAAGTTTGTTTAACTTTATTTAACCTTGTATTTTAAAAATTCATTTGGCCTGATCAGGGAAATGTGGGCTTGAGATTCTAACTTGCTTAAGTATAAATGGGGAGTAGCCATTAAGCAAGGGCCAGCACACCTTTTGCAGTCTCATTTCGGTGCAGCTGGGACCTGAGCAGTGGTCAGGGAAGTCTTCCTTACCATCTATTCAGGATGTATCTGGTGTGTACTGTGTGTCCCAGCGCACTTAATAACTCCCGCTTTCATTCTCAGAAGCTTCTCACTTTGGATGAGAAACTACTTGGTCGCTTCCCTTTCTAAGGCCCCTTGCTAACCAAGCTGGAAGTCTCAAGGGGAACGTGAATAGGAAGAGGAAGCCCCAGTTGTGAGGGCTGCTCATGGTGCACGTGGCCAACAGAGGGCGCTCCCATACCACACAACACTGGCGCCTTGGTTCTGGGCAGGCCCAGGGAGAAGGCGGCCAGCTGACCTTTCTCCAGGCTGTTCTTCGGTTGCCAGAGCAGCAGAGGTGTCAGCTGAGAACGGTCACAGCCTAGGGAGGAGAGGGGAAGGAGGGAGGCTGGGGCACCCGAAGGGGAGGAAGAGCTGGCAGGGGAAACACAGACAAACATTTCACAGAGACAGAGACACAGGAAGCAGACAGCGTATGCACATTGTACCTACAAACACAACAAATACAGCACACCCAACACGGACACAGCATACAAGTAAGAGGTTTTGTAAAGAAATCACAGGATGTGGACCCACAACACACATGCCACCCATCACACACATACACACGGCACAGCCATCTCGCCCAGCTAAGCAACAACAAAGACAGCATGCAGACACGCACACATCAGTACACTCACCAGCCCACGGGGACGTCCAAGCCATGCACAGTGTACAAAGGCAGATAACAAAGACACGTGTGGTGAGCACACCGGCACACACAGTGGACCCACAACACATGCAGAGACCCCCAGCTTCAGGGTAGCACACCACGCACCACAGACACCTCTAGGGGCATATCATAGCAAGCAACAGAGGCACAGACAGAGCCAGCCCTCCACAGGCGTACGTAAAGGCATATGTGATGTGCATATGCAAAGACATACACCATGGCGATCTACCCAGCAAACAGGCACACACAACACGTTAGACATCATCCACTCGCATACCACACACCACACCATGCTCACACTCACGGTACGGGCACAGGTCCACATGCATCCACAGCACTTGGAACTCAGTACATATTTCTATGAGAGAAAAGAGAAGGAGGCCAGAAATGGGGTGGGAGAAGAGAAAGGGGGTTGAAAGATGGAAAAGAGAACAGGGAAACAAGGGAGAAGGAGGAAGAGCCCCAGGGAGGAGCCTGGAGACCAAATCAGCTGGCCTCGTCTCCCCTCTCTGGTGTCAGGTGATGCCCTTGGGGAGGCCACACAGATTTGGTGGCTATAGTTGGGGAGCAGTGCCACCAGGAAAGTGAGCCAGCAGCCTGGGCCCAGGGCTTGGGCCTCCGTTTCAGCAGGGACCACAGCTCCCTCTCCATGGGTGCCTGCGCCTCTCATCCATCCCCAGCACCGGCCCCACTCCATTTCATTTCATCCTGACCTGTGAGTGGCTTATGGTCCACGGTCTGACTCTCCCCAGGCAACAGTATTGAAAGAAATGTACCCAAACTCTTAGGATATATCTTTCCCCCTTTTAAAGTGTACTTTTTAAAAAATAAAAAGGATCACTTCAGTGATCCTAAAAAGGATGTTGCTCCAAAGGAGACAGGACAGGTCAGGATGATAAAGTAATTGGCAAAGCTTGCTTATTATGTAACTAAGCAAATAAAACTCACTTTCTGGAATCACAGGATTTTCAGTGAAGCAGATTCAGATCAGCAAACCTTCTTGAGCAACCATCCTGGTCCAGACCAATGCTGGGTGCTGGGATATGGACCTGAGAGACTCAAAACCCACCTTCCAGAATATACAGTCTAACGAGGCAACAGGAATATGGAATGCAAAGCTTACAAAATGAGGAGCGAGGGGTTATATAAATGTAGGGGTGGACAAAAGTAGGTTAATAATAATAATTAATACAATAATTAATGAATAAATAATAATACAAGAATAAACTCTGTGTTTTGTGTACTTGCTGCTGTAAACCTACTTCTGCCCACCTCTGTCTACAGAATTTGGTTCGTTTTATATTGGTAAAGAAAGAGGGGGCCCAAAAGAGTGAACATTAATTGAAAGCATACAACATGTACTGTGTTGAGGACTGTCTGTCCATTGTCTGGGTCAAAGCTCATGATGCACACTCTGGAACACGGGGGTTAAAAGCTCTAAGGCTGAAGATGAAGAAACCAAGGCTGAAAATGCAAAGCCACCTTTCCAAGGCAGCGCAGTTCGGAAGTCCAGATTCAAACCAAGCAGTCCAACTTCAAAGCCCCCCTGTCTTTTCTACTACATGGTAATAATTAAGTATTTCCTCTGGCTTTTCAGATCTTGAGCAAGAGCCAACAGAAAGGGGAGAGATTCACTGCGAAGGGGCTCTGAGTTGGGGGGCATACTCTGGGCTCCCCTACTCACAAGAGGAAACCTTGGTGTGTGAAGTGCTGGTCATTTCCCGAGGGCCGATGCCCTTCAGTCTCTGGGCCTGGCATCAGGTCCCAGTGAGGCCCTCAGCTCCACCGTCATGCTGCCTCATGTGGGAGCTGGGGGTCAGGGACACATCTCTCGTTTCTTGGGTTTCTTAGGTGTGATAGGTCGAGAAGAGAAGAAATGGCAGGAAAACAGGTGAGCCCAAATGCGGATTGAGGCCATAGAGATCTGAATTCTGTCCTCCTGTTCCTGTGGGTCTGAAGCACATCCTCCTTTCCTGTGTCACTGACTGTCTGTTATGGGTTATGAGATAAGGGCAGAGGTGGAAGGAACATTTGGGGTCACCTGGTCATTTTACAGGCAGGAAAGCTGAGGTCCAGTAACATGCCTTAAATTATGACTGTTATGTTTAGATTAATAACCACATTAGCTACTATTAATTAAATACTCATTATTGTGCTAGGAACTATGCAAAGTGCTTTGTATGTGTTACCAAATGTTCACAGTGCTCCTGTAAGGCAGGCACAATATGTGCCGTTTTCACACGTGAGGAAACCAAGGCTCAGAAACATGCAGTGGCTTGCCGTGGGCTGCACAGCTTGTCAATGACATCGTTGAGTTGCATCGTTGAGGTGCTGTCTGTCGCTCAGCAATCGCTCCTAACTGCTCTGGGCTGTGGCCTCCCTGACCAACCTAATGACCGGAGCAGGAGCCATTCCTCCCTACTTAGGGAACATTCTGGTCAGAGAAGAGGAGTGTCTTGTTCAATGTCACAGAGGCCCTGGCTTCTCATCTGTTTCCCTTCCTGCTGCTCCCTGGACCCAGCTTGGCCACATCACTTTTCTTGCTGAGTCAGTATAGCAGTTAGTGCCAGGGTCAAAGAGGCCTCCCCTTACCTAGAGAGGGTGCTCTTGGAACACTAGAGAGTGGTATGTCTCTGTCCTGGGCATCTTTATCATGTCGCCCTATTGCTAACTGTGTTCCAGTTGGTCCCTTTGTGAAGGGGAACCCTCTACCTTTCGACCCCTTGAATCTCACCTGGCCCAGGTTGGTCAAGTTCTTGTTCCAACTTAGGTGACATTAGCTCTCTTCAGATCTGGCTCTGTCCATGTATGTGATGGTTGGCCCTAGGCTCAGAGAGGAATCAGACTCAGGCTGGTGAAATACCCTACCTAGAATCTCCCCGCAACAACTATCTATATTGAGAACGGAGGGCAGTGTGGTGAAGCCAGGAGGCCATTATGTTCAGATACCGTTGTTTATTCCGGTGGGATCTGCCTCTTACTCAGGAAGGGGATTTACGCTGGGATCGTCCAGCTGTGTCTGTAGCGGTTTGGCCACAGACTCAGAATCCCAGAATGAGGAGGTCAATGGCTGCTTTTGTTCTCAAATATATTTAATTTTCTCCTTTACTCTCCTTGGTCTTAGGTCTTCTTAACATAAAACATCTCCCAAACTCCTCCTGTGTGATGAGTTCACTGTGGGCTTGTCCCTTGGTGTAGTCCTGGGCTGAAATTCCAAGTATCCTTGTACCAACAGGGAAGGCACCCCAGATTTCTCATTAAGCATTTCCTAATCTCTGTCCTCATTTGGGAAGGAGAAATAAAAAAGAGCATTTCCCGCCTTTGGGGACTTAATGCATCTAGAGCAAGATGCTTAGATCTTGGTCAAGAGACAAAGTACCTGAATTATGGTTTTAGCTCCACCATTTGTTAGTAGTTTAATTCCATCTTTAAAATGGGACGATAAGCCCTGGCTGGTGTGGCTCAGTGGATTGAGCACCAGCCTGAGAACCAAAGAGTCGCCAGTTCAATTCCCAGTCAGTGCACATGCCTGGGTTGCGGGCCAGGTCCCCAGTAGAGGGCACACAAGAGGCAAGCACACATTGATGTTTCTCTCCCTTTCTCCCTCCCTTCCCCTCTCTAAAAATAAATAACTCAATAAAAATTTTTTTTTAAATAATAAGACTGGATGATAATAATACTTCATGGGGTTGCTGGGAGATGTAGTATAAAATGAAGTCTCGATGAATGTTAGCTGCTACTTTTGCTGCCTCTTTCGCTGTTGTTGTCGCTGTTGTTGTTGTTATTGAACATACAGCCTCTCTGAGGTCTAGTTGCCATGTCTGTAACAGGAAGACCATAACTCTTGCCTTGGTATCTGGGAGTGTGCAGTGGGAAAGTGCTTAGTGTAGACTTGCTAAGGACTAAAGGGTCAACAACTGGTGACTGTGCTCTTTATTCCCTCCCTCCCTCCCTCCCCCCTTTGCTTTCTTCTTTTCTTGAGAGAGTCTCCATAGCACCATCTTTCATTCAGGTGTTACCACTTCTATTTAAACCACCTTTTACTAGTCTTGCTACCTTTTGTCTTTACTTCAATCCATCTTCCACATCACAGCCAGAAAGTTGACCCAAGGTCATTTTGGTGTCGCAGGTCTTTTCTAAGCATATAGCAAATGACCACTCTCACATAGCAGAGCCTGTATTTCTAGGAACGTGAGAGCCCCTACCCCCCTCCTGGACCCATGGAGAAGCCACTGATGCACAAGGTGTCCAGCCCAGTGGCCTGGCAGAGACTTCCCAGGACAGGGTGAGTGCAGGGCACTCTCCTGAGAAGAGCACTCAGGAGTGAAGCAGACAGGGAGGGCTGTCAGAAGATGTCTCAGAGACGGACAGAAACCTAGGCTGGCAGACTCGCACAGGTGTGCTGGAGCCAGTTTGCACAGGGTCCTGAGGACAACTGTGCACTCCCCTTCCCGGTGTGGCGCTCAGTGATGTCACCTGGGTGGTGTGAACTTGGAAGTGGAATCGTGGTGGAAGCGTTCATACCATGGAAGTCATCCAGTGCTACCAATCAGCACCGCCCCCTCCTTTCTCATCTCCAGAGAGCCAGTTGTTAAACATTTGCCAGCATTCCACTGAACCTCAGTCTCATCAGTTGTTCACAAGTCATGTGAGCTCTTTGACCCTCGGTTCCCTCGTAGGTACACTGAGGATAGGGTGTTAGTTTGCCTCTGAGAAGCAGATGCTGAGAGGGGATGAAACATTCAAGGATGTTATTAGGGGAAACACCTATGTGAGAGGATCTGTGAGGTGTGTAAAGGCTGGGAGATCCATCAGACTGGGTGCAGATCTTCTCCTGAGTGAAGGAAAGGGAGAAAAAGGGTTTAAGGGAAGTTTGTCAGAGCCATTGAGAAGTCCTCAAGATGTTCTTCCATCTGAGGAGTCCTGTGCCTCCCGGGAACGGGCCTGCCTCTTTATCCCTGCTGAGCCCAGGCACCGGCTGGGAGTTGCTCCTAGGAAGCATGGCCACCATGTGCAAATGTGGGGATGGAATCTGGAGCACTCAGACTAGGTCTCTTGGTTGCTTGAGCCCCGAGAGTTGGATTCCCAAGATGCATTCTCATGGCCAGAGATAACACATCAAATTCCATTGGATGTATCACACCCAGATCACATCGTGCACCTTTAAAATAATATTTTCCAAGCATCCAAATCAGTGCCAAATACTGTGCTGAGACCAGGGGATGAAGAGAGGTTTGAAACATGGTCCTTGACCTTAGGGGACACATATAACGGAGACTGACAAGTAAATGAACATGTTCAGGATCATGTGAAAGGTGACAGGATGGTGAAGAAGCCTGTCAGTAAAGACCGTGTAGAAAATTAAGTGGTCTGATGATCCTTGAACGAGCCCAGTATTGGTAGAATGGGAATTCTGGAAAGAAAAGTCTTCAAAGAGTAGAGAAAATTCAAGGGCTTAAGAGTGATTCAACATAGTTTCAACATAAGGTACAAGAGTGGAATTAGTGAGAAGTGACCCTGAAGAAGGAATAAAGACCAGACAAGGCTAAAGAATGGGATGCATGTATTTATTGTGTAGACTGAAGAGAAGTAAGGAGCATCACAGACTTTTCTCCAAATGCATATTTTGGGATGATCACTGGCCGCAGTTTGGAAGGTGGACTCGATGAGTAAGATCGGAGGCAGGAAGTCAGGGCAGAAGCAAGTCTATGTGGGGGGAAGAAGGCGGGGACAGTGAGCATAAGAAGGAAATCCAGTCAGAGAGGGAGTTTCCATGAGAAGATGGCTGTTGGATTTGAAGGAATATGAGAGTGGAGAGTCTATGATGATGTCCAAGAGGCTAGCTTATATCATACATACTTGGAATCAAGTCTCTCTGTGGGTGGTCTAGAGTCTAGACCATAGTTTTTGAACTTTAGCTCGTAAACATATTTAGTGGATCATGAAGTTCATTTACTGGTATGGCCAATATTTGAAGAAATAAATAGAATAGACTATATCAGATTCTATTACATGTAGCAAGGGTAGGTGTTACTTCAGAAAATTTGTTTCATTCCTATGTATCTGTGTGTATTCTAGGTTGGACTGTAAAATACATGAATCACAGTAAAAAAAAAAAACACATTTGAAAGACACTTTCTTGGGCTATGAACTCCTGTAGGTCAGGGATTATATCTTACAAACCTTAACTGAAGGAGTTATAGAGTTGGAGGAGGTCTTCGCCTCTAACTGACTTACAAGTTCCGTGCCATTCAAGAGTCCCGTTCTGCCTCTTTCATCTGGAAACTGGTGCTTGGAGAAGTTAAAGTGATTTGCCCAAGATCAGATAATTCTCATAATATCCTTTACCATACCTGGTTTGAGCAAGAGAATGAATGGATCAACGTATGCCTTTATGAATGAATAGATTATAAATTAATGTAGTAGCAATACCAGAATAATTGAGTGAATGAATACACGAATTTATGAATGAATAATTAAATGACTGTATAACTGTATGAAAAACTGGGTGGACAGATTCACACAGGAAGAAAAGAAAGGTGAGAGGGGAGAGAGGCAAGAAGGGAGGGAGGGATGAAATTCAAATCCCCTCACAAACACTGTGAGTCTCTAGACTCCCAGCCAAGGACTGAAGGATTTCTGAATGACCCCAGGCAGGGGACCACAGCCAGTTGGAATTAATCCTGTGGTCAGCACAGAGATCAGCCAAACTTGACCAAGTGATGACGGCCTTGCAATAGACTTTGTTACGCGCCCGTTTATAGGGTGAGCTATTAACTGGCAGAGCATGGGGGTAGTCAGGCACCTGACATCAGAGAATGAATGAGGTGTTTGGAGTGGGGAGAGATGGGCTCTTTTCCCCAGCTCTGGTCTGCTGAGTCATCCCCGGCCTTGAGGGCTGCCGTGACATTATTCACCAGTCCCATGACTGGGAGCCAACCAGTTCCATGCACTCTGGGGCCACCACAGGAAGCTGCACATCTAGTTCAGGGGAGAAGTGCATTAAGGTGAAGAGCCAAAACCCAGAAAGCCACCTGAGATCACTAAAAGTTAACCAAGCCTAAGTCATTTTAACTATTTGAATCAGATCTAGGTTTGGATCTGAGCTCCTCTATTTATTTGCTGGTTAATTTACTTTACCTTCTGAGCTTCAGTTTCCTCACCTACAAAGTGGGCATAATATTGATCACATTTCTATGATCCATGTGCTTTGCAAAGAATTTATGATAAATAAATGTTTATTCTTTTCCTCCTTGCTTTGTCCTTCAAATTTCCTACACGTTTTATTCACTCATTAATTCATTTATTCAATGAGTACCTCGAGGGCTCACTGTGTGCCAGGCATCCGGTGCTGGGGACACAAGAGTGGAACAGAGGGACACAATCCTTGATTTTATAGAGCCAACATTCTGGAGGGTGGGGTCACAGTGTTGTGTAACTCCAGGGATACCACTTACACAGTGCTGAAAGATACCTCTAGTCGTAGAAGGAAACAGAGATTAAAAAATAAGCGAACAGAAAAAAATGTTTGAACAAAAACCTGAAGGAGATGAGGGTCCTGGAGGAAGAGTGTCCCTAACAGGGAGAAGAGCAAGTGCAAAGGCCCTGAGGTATGAGTGTGCCTGATGTGTTTACACAATGGCAAGGGAACCATTGTTCCTGTTGCTCTCTCCTTCACATTCCTTTCCCAGCGGCTCTGCTGGGGAAGCTCTTAGTTAGCCTGCAGGCACAGCTCCTTTTCCTCGGGCATCTGGGCCGAGGAATTGCTCTGGAGTGGTCTGCTTACGTCTGTCCTCCCACCGCAGAAGAGAGATGCCATTAAGTCAAGGTTCATGCCTCTCTGGGTCACCTCTGGGAGAATGGGCACTGAATGACTATTTATCGAATGCATTATTAAATGAACAAATGAGCCTTCTGAACCCCCCTTCTCACATCTGCCTTATCAGTGCCTCCTCATCCTCCATCCTTCTAGGTCCTACATAAGACTGCATTCTCTAGGAATCACTCTTTAACTTATCAAGGTCATGCTTCCATCTTCTTGACCTAAACTCCAAATTCTTCACAGAAGAACATTAGCCCTGTGGGATTCTAATGTGTGAGCCATGGAACGTAAACAGAGTTCTGAGATCAATTACCTTGGGAAGTTGTTGGCTAATGAAATCTAAATGGGTTTCTTTATTCAGTGACTTCTTAGAGACTTTGATATGGTAAAGGACGTTGTGAGTCTCAGAGAGGGAGTCCTGCAGAATGTTTTCTAAATGTCTTCGACTACCATGCCCCTTTTCCCAAAGGAGCGATCAGTAGGAGCCCACTCTGGACAATGCAATGTTGAAACTCCATTGGGACTCTCCCAGCTTTTGGAATATTCTTTGGTTTAACCTCAGCCCACCAATGGCGTTCCAGCTGCATGGCCCAAGGCAGTACCTTGGCTTTGATTTCTACCTCCTGCTTGCCTGCTCAGAAAAAGGCTGCTCGTGAAGAGAAATGACCTCAGACTTTAAAATTTTGCTGGCCAGTAGGGAACCCCTAATGCAGCAGAAAGACTCACAATTATGAGAATTGGGAGAAAGCCAAGGGAATGAAAAGGGGACACCCATGACCCAGGCCATGGAAGAAGAGGGCATGGCTTTTTCCTTCTTACCCTCCATAGCTACCTACCTTCTCAAATAGTCTCAACAGTGGAAGTTTGGCAGGTCAGTTTGTGCTGTAAAAATTAAATTAGTGGTGCTATGTAATGGATGCAGCTTGATACCCAGAGGGATGGGATCTTTATCTTCACTCCCTGGCGCTTGTGGGAGACGCCAACAGGTCCCTCCAGATTTTGACAAGAAGGCTCTTAGTTTTTCTCCGTCTCATTTTGTATGTGTCTCCAAGTCGTTCTTTGTTTGTTTTTCCCTTTGGTGGTCTCCTTTGTCTCATAAAGTTGGAATGACTTTTTCTGATCCGGAACCCGATGATCCAGCTAAACTTTAGGGCATGCAAGTTGATAACTGGGACAGGAGAGAGATGAGGAAAATGCAACTGATTATGCCTCAGCTTATTTTATTTTACTTCAGTTCAGTTTAAGGCAATGGGCACTTCTTGAACTTCTCCCAGGGCTCCTATAATACACAGTCACTCTGAGAACTTTTCAGCCTGGTATGGAGACCCACACAGAAAGGTGAACAAATGCATCATGATGCACACTGGATTGGAGGGTCTAAGTGAGAAGGAACCCAGGTAGGAAGGGTCCAAGGGTTTGTGCTCATGGGATGGATTGAAGCAGGGACTCCTTCTTTTTAAGAGCATTGGTTTTTAACATGTGTGCTATCTCTAGATTTATTTCCCCCAACTCTCTTAGCTTCATTTTCACAGACAGACCAGGGTGCACCTAGACACGTCTCCGTCCAGCCCTTCTAGCGCATGCATGGATCGCTCTTTCCCCCAGTGCTTTCTTTCAAATGCCATTCATGACACTGAGTCGAAGTCACTCTCACTTTTTCTGAGTAGCTTTCTTACTATCTGCCTCCCATCTGGCCCCAAATATTAATATTTATTAAGTTCTATGCCTCAAAAACAATCTGAATTTCCATCAGCGTATCCACGATAAAATTATGTGTGTGCGTGCGTGTTTGTGTGATTTGAATATTATTCAGTCATAACAAGAAGGGAATCCTGCTTTTGTGACAACACGGATGAACCTCGAGGGCATTATGCTGAGTGAAATAAGTCAGGCAGAGAATGGCACGTATTGTATGTTCTCACTTAGATGTGAACTCAAAGAAATAGAGACTGGAATGGTAGTTGCCAGGGGCTGGGGTTGGAAGAAATGGGGACGTGTGGGTTAAAAAGTACAAATGTCCAGCTACAAAATTAATAAGTTCTGGGGATCTGATAACGTACAGCATGATGGCTGTCATTGACAAGGTCGTGTTATACGCTGCAAGGATTTTAAAAGAGTAGATCTTAAAAGTTATCACCACACAAGAGTCAATTATAAGAGGAGGTGGAGGTGTTAACTAACCTTATTGTGGTAACTTCACAAGCTCTATTAACATATGTATCAAATCATCATGTTATACATCTTAAACTTATATAGGTTATATGTCAATAATATTTCGATAAAGCTGGTGAAGGGGGAGAAATTATCAGTAATTAGCCCCAAGAAACCAAAAGTTGTACAAGAAAATAAATGTTATAATAATACACCACTGGCTTCACATGAAAGAAAACTGTACTCTAACATAGTATTTATTTATATCTTCAGTTACTCAAAAGTGTTTATTGGATGGCCCCTGGGCCCCAAAAACATTCTGTAGAATTTGGAGATTTCTGTGTCAATAAGCAAAGACCTAGAGGAAGACAAACACATTAACTGAATTATAAAATTAATTAATGTATAGTAGTAACCTTCCCCCCCCCATAGTTTTGCTTTCTGTGGTTTCAGTTACCTGCAGTCAATCACAGATCAAAAATATTTAATGGAAGTTCTAGAAATAAACAATTCATAAGTTTTTTAAGTGTGTGCCATTCTGAGTAGTGTGATGAAATCTTGAGCCGTCCAGCTCTGGCCCGCCGGGATGTGACTCATCCGTTTGTCCAGCATCTTCCTGCTGTAGTCTCTCCCTGCCAGTTAGTCACTGAGTGTCTCGTTTATCAGATTGATTGTTGTGGTATGCCATGCTTGTGTTCAAGTCACCCTTATTTTATTTCACAATGGCCCAAAAGTGAAGAGTAGTGATGCCGGGAATTCAGATGTGCCAAAGAGAAGCTGTCAGGTGCTTCCTTTCAGTGGAAAGGTTTGCCCGTATAGGGAAAAACATAGTATTACATAGGGCTTGATGCTGTCTGTGGTTTCAGCATCCCCTGGGCATCTTGAAACATGTCCCGCATGGATAAAGTGGGCTGCTTTATAAGGAAAACTATTTCTGAAAAAAGAACTCTCATTTGCTAAGGACTTGAGACTATAGTGAAGCCGGAATGATATCACACCACAGATTACTGTGATGGTGGGGAAAATGAGGGGAAGGGAAGAGGGGGAAGGATGGGGAGGGTCAGAGCACCTGGGTCTGTTGTTAGGACTTCCAGTGTTTATTGTAAATGGAATGGAAATATGGAGAAGAGTTTGATGCTCCATAAGGTGCTAGACTCCATTTTTAAGAAAATCACTGCATTCTTGATGACCAGAAAAATGCCTGGCATGAAGGTACTCAAAAAATGTTTATTGAATGAATGAGTAAGTTTGGGAATTAGTGATATGAACAGATTTTATTTTACAAATATCACTGTGCTATTATGTGGAGAATGAATTGCAAGAAGGTAAGAGAGAGAATGTACATAAGCCAAAGAAACAGGTAATTCATATGTAATTGCAGCCCATTTTGGACCGCCCTGGGCTGTAGCAATCTAGATAGTACAGTGACTAAGAGTGAGGTCATTGGAATCAGGCAGCCCTGGGTTCAAATCTCAGCCTTGCTACCTATTAAGCAGCATAGGCTTAAGTATGTTGATTTTAGCAATTGTTTGTCAACAAAATAGGGACAATAATACTTCTTATTTGATTATTATGAAGATTAAATTTTGTAAAAGAACAAAAAAGTGCCTGGCACCCAGTAACAGTTCAGAGAGTAAGAAAGACAGAATAGTGTAGAGGCCAAGAATACAGATTCTTAACTCAGACTTCCAAGGTTCAAATCATGATTCTCTTACTAGCTGTGTAACCTTGAACAAGTTCCTTAGGTTCCCTGTAGCCCAACCCCCAACTCCTTATCCAAGATCCATGATACTAGATGTGTTTCTGGACTCACAATTTTTTTTTTTAATATTTAGGAAGGTAATGCAGTGCACATACCAATATATTTTGTAACATTCCCATTGGGCTCTTGGACAGTGCCTTCCATAGTCAAATGTTTATTCTGCAGCTATACACCTACTTATACAACACGCAGTGGAATTAAAGAAAAAAAGACCACGGAAAGCTCACATTGATGTGAGATCAGAATTTGCCGCTAATTAAATTGTGAGAAAATCTGGCTGTGTGCTCTGTCCTGATTCTGTGCACCAGGAGCATAGAAGCTGGTGTAGAGAGATATTTATTCACCAGGCATCTGTTGAATTTCCCCTCCGTAAATTATGTTCCTGTCCATGTGGTCTGATGAGATTCCCAAGGTGTCAGCCTTCTGAATTGGTCCATCAGATGGAATGAGGTTAGGGCAAAGAATTTACACTGGAGCAAGGGCTCACTCAGCCTGGAATTTCCAAGTGTTCTTGTGAGTGCAACATATTACAATTGGGGGAGGAGCCATGGAGGTCTCCCACAGCCCCCCAGGGCTTGGCCTTCCACAGAGCGCATGTTCCTTTGTCACTGGCTGGCAAGGAAGAAGGCAGGTTAGGTGGAGGGAGAACTGTTTCCTCTACTCCCCAAATGTAGCCTCCACAAAGGTAACAATGTATCGTCTGTTCATTTTGTTTGTTTTGTTGACTGGTCTGTTGTAAGCACAAAATGACTGGCCCACATCGTGGGGAACACTTTGCAAAGTATACGATTGTCTAACCACTATGCTATATACCTGAAACTAATTCTAAAAATACTGACTGTAAACTGTTTGAAAAATAACTTTAAGAAGAATTATTGGCCCATAGTAAATAGTGAATACTTACTAAATGAATAAAAGAAGTGAATATGAGTGAGCATTTATTAAATATCTACCAGGTGCCAGGCAATCGTACATAATTTCTCCAATCCTCTTATGAATCTTATGTAGTAGGTAATGTCCTCATCTCTGTTTTACACCTGAGGAAACTGAGGCTCAGACAAGCTTCCATCAGCAGGATCCACATCTTGGCTTCAGCACTGGCTCTTTCTTCTGTGCCGGGACATAGCAGGTGCCTAGTAAAAGACAGGCTAACCTGGTATCTGGCCACCTTTCTGCCAGAGCAGACCAAGGTGGGGCAGTTGGGTTCAAAATGGAGATGGATGCTGAGCTGGGTGGTCTGAGAGAGTCCAGCCCAATCAGAACCTGTGGCTCAACAGAATTGAGCAGGTATGACTTTCTCAGACCTAATATTCCTGGGCTGCTTGGGTTCACTTCCCTGAGCTGAACATCCTGGGCCAAAAGCAAGGCCAAGTCATTGGCCTGTGACTGTGGGCTCTGATCCTGTGGAGAAATGGTCCGTGTCCTTCCATAAGCTTTCTTGCACCACGGAAAAGGAGGGAACCTTGTTATGTAATTCAGGCTCAGCCACTCACTAACTGCATGACTTCCGGCAAGTCACGTTTTGCTTTTCTCTCCCATACAGCTAAAAGTGGGCAGCCATGTTCACCTTGCAGGGGCGTAGAGAGAGTCAGAGATGGCAAATGCAGAGTACACAGCATAGTCTCTCTTACATGAGTGAGCCTTCCTGTGCGGTGACTGCCACTACTGTCACTGTGTGCATTGTTATTTCATCTCAGGGCCTCCAGCTGGTGCACCTTATCGCGAGCTGAATTTGGGACCCAAAAGGAGTGAGGACTGTGTGGTGACAGCAGTCTGAGAGCTCTGTGAGGATGGGGACAGTGCCCTCCATCCCAGTCCCCATCACACAGGACGAGGCTCACAGTGAGAGCCTGGGGCTCACTTGTGGAGAGGCTGGTGAGCAGCAGACTGGACACGGACATTCCGTTTCTGTGCTTGCCGCTCTGTAATGGGACCTCGGCAAACACAAAAATCCAACAATGTGTATTCAGGGGCGGGGTGGTGTGGTGTGTGTGTGTGTGTGTGTGTGTGTGTGTGTGTGTGTGTGTGTGTGATGGTGTTTTGTTTGCCTGTGTTGTCACTGCGCTTCTTTCATCCTGGGGGTTTGTAATTGCTCAGACACGTAAAAATATGACGTTGGTTTATATGTACTTAGAAAAAAGCATGGGAAATATACACAGAGATGCAACAGTGGTT
This sequence comes from Macrotus californicus, assembly GCA_007922815.1. NCBI lineage: Eukaryota > Metazoa > Chordata > Mammalia > Chiroptera > Phyllostomidae > Macrotus > Macrotus californicus. The sequence continues at coordinate 48,020 of VMDR010004177.1, forward strand.
ATTTCGAAGTGGAGTGATTGCAGGTAATTTTTCCCCCTCTTTGCTTACGTATGCTTTTCACTATCCCCATGCAGGCCCGTGCATTACTTAGGTAGTTTATGTAGAAATGTAAAGGGACTCAGCCTGAGAGCTTCCAAATTATAGTTCTTTCTCTTCTTCACCAACCTGTGTTTTCTTTAAGAACAGTTTCCAAGGGGCCAGGCCCTGTCTGAATTAAGGGCAAGAAGGGCACAGAGAAAACAACCGTGGCCATCCACACCTAGACATTTAGGAAGCAGCCAAAGGGGAAAGAAAATGTTATTTATGGGCTCCTATTACTTGCTACCCACCATGCTGAGCGCTGTAATTACACTCTTATTTAATTCACCCCCAAATACTGCGAAGTTAGGTATCATGCTTCCCATTTCACAGAACGAGAGACTGAGACTTGGAGAAGTGAAGCCAATACCCACCCACCCCGACACACGTCGCATATCCAGGAAATATAGTCATGTAGACCGAGAACCCTGGGCCTTTACCCATTACATCGCTGACTGGCACAACCCTCACTGGCACCCAGTGGTGCCTATCAACATATCTCTTGACCTATATTTTCTGTATATGTTTGTATATGTTACGCATACACTATAACTATAACATGCACATGTACATATGTGCATGTACATACACACTAATGACTTCAGCTCTCTAGGTTCTTACAGGAAAACAAATGGATAAAGTGGGGAAAATTATCTCCACATGTAAATGTGGTCATAGGTATATATTTTCTTATGGCCCAGAGGTACTGGGTTAAATTTGGGGAGATTTATGTCTAGGACTGGGGCACAGTTCTAGAAAGCCAAGGCTGGAAGGAATCTTGTTGGTCATTTAATAGTTGTCAACCTCCTTCCTTCTCTCCTTCCCCCCCTCCCTCCCTCTCTCTCTCTTCTCTCTCCTCTCTCCCCATCTCTCTCACCCTTCTTTTTCCCCCTCCTACTCCTTTTAATACCAGCAGAAAGCATTGTCAGATGATTTAGGAAAGCGAGTGGCTGAGGGATCCAGGCTGAAGCCTCCTTTTCGGCACTCGCAACTGCTCCTAAAGAGCCCTCTGACTTAAAAACCATGCGTCTAGGCCTCCACACTTGTCACCAATGAGGCCACACAAGAGAGGGACGCAAAGACACTTCTCCAAGTCTCTCAGAAATTTCTTAGCAGAGGTGAGGTAGGGTTCAAGCACTCACCTAAGAACTCTCTTCACACTTTATTGTAATTATTCATTCCAATTTTCTATATTTGCTGATGGAAAGTAAGGACCTGGAGGGCAGAGAGCATCAGGATGATTCTCTACGGTCTGTTTACACCTGGTCTGAGTCACGCACCTGGTAGGTACTGAATCGAGTGTTGCTGAGTGGATGAACAGGTGGAGAACGCAGTAGATTCTTTCTGCCCAGCCAGGGGCTGCCATGCTGTGAGTTTATGATGCATCCACAGAACTCACAGAACTAGCAGCCCCTAACTCAAGATGCTAATTACCCTGAATAATCATTGACGGCCCCCCCCCGCCCCAACACACACCCCTACTCTCTGAGGCCTTTCCTCAGTCCGCAGCCAGGAACTCCTGTCATTTGGCTGTCAGGTTCAGTTGAATTTTTGTTTTGTTTTGTAATTCAGTTGACTCCATTTATTGTTCAGTGAGTGCTGAATCCGTGGAGACGCGCGTCTCCCTCCCTCTCCTCCTCTCCATCCAGAGCTGGGGACCTCTTCCTCCCCGGTGCCTGCAGAGCACAGTGCAGTAGCTGTCCTGGAGGTCTTGGGCAAGACCAGAGGTCTTGGTGAGCTCTGGTGGTCTGGGGTTTGGGGGGCAGGAGCTGGAGTGTACTGAATGAAGGGAGAAAAGCCCACCCTATCCCACCTAAACTCTGCAAGTTTGGGTTGTCCTGGTTTCACCCTCTCAATCTGCTCTGTGTCAGGCCAGGGTGGGGAAGAGGAGGCCGCAGTAGAAGGGGACTGCATTGGGCCCTGACTAGCTCTGGCGCAGAGATTCCAGCTGTACATGAGTGGGCCGGCCTGCGCAGCTGGCCTCGCCTCCCTCCTTGGCCAGGGAGCAGAGAGGCCCAGACTGGGGAGCTTGGAGAAATCACAGGGCCTCGGCCTCTTGCTGGGGTGGCCGCTGGGTGGCTGTGGGCTGTTTTCTGTGGCCTCTTCAGTTAAAGGGCACTAACTTTTCCCCGAGCCTCTGTAGACCTGCTTCTCATCTTTACAGGGAAACTGGTTGAGCAGAATAAATACTCCCAAACATCTGGGTATCACTTTATACAAGTTAGTTTTCCTAGAAACCTAATCCTGGTTTCCCTGAAAACCAAAGTGCGTTTGATCCCCTTAAGAATATTCTGGCTGGCAGTCTCAGCGTTTGAAGAGCTAACCCCGAAATCTCAGAGCTCCCTTCCCTGACAGACTCTGCAGTTTCTTCAAGCACAGTTTCTCCCAGCCCGCGTTCCAGCACCAACCTCACAATTTTGTCCTACCTGGACTATCATCAACTTAAAATGTGTTCTTCTTGAAATTGACTCATTTCTTTTTCATTATTTTTATTTTCGGTTAAATCAATGACTTCAAAGGGAAATTTATATCACTACCAGTAAATGGAAAACCAGGATTACTTGCCCTAATAGAAGACAGCTCTAAAAATCAATACAGTCAAAACAAAACAATTTTATACAATTCTAGATGGATGCTGTTGCCTCTGGAAGGTTCAGCGCCAGAGCTTGGTTTTGTCTCTTTGAAAAAGGGAAGGTTGGCAAATGTGACAGAATTGTCAAGAATATCAGCACTAAGCCAAGGACGTGGCTGAATTTGAAGGACTGAAAGAAAACTAGAATGTTCTTTTTTTTTTTGTTTTCATTAAATGATTTAATTCTTATGTGTCCCACATTTTGGTAAACATTGTGTAACCCAACAGAAAGGTTTTCACCAGGGACCAGTCCCCGGTCACACGGTAAGTTTGTGACCGTGGTGGGATTAGACCCAGGACCCTGGACTTCAGAGCAGGTTCCCTGCTGCCCCTTACACACACATCAGCTGGCCTTTTCGCAGGAATCACTTCACTTCTCAGGACTGGGGTCTGATCCAGTAAAGATTTTGTAAGGAAAAAAGGTTGCATTATTTTTTGTACCATGACACTCCGTCTGTGGTTTTGCGAAGGTAGATACTAGGGTTTCAGCATTCTAGCTACCACTTCCGATTTTTACACCCCATGTAAGTAGTGCGTTTGAATTAAGTGACTGTTACAGTGATACCATAATCTGGGCAAAATTATAAAAATTTAAAAGTGAAACAATCACAAGCATGCTGAACTCTGACTATTAGTAGTTTAATCATTCATTCAATGCTTATTTAGCAACTTACACCTTTACTTAACACCACCTGTCGCTAGTAGGAGGCCCTTTGGAGCCTGAGATCATGTTTGCCCATGGCTTTTGCTCAAAGTCAAATAACCCATGGGCAAGCTCACCCCAAATTTGACTTCCCCAGATTTTGTAAGAGAAGGGAAAGAGGCTGTAACTTTGGTTGAGCGCCCACATTGTGCCCAGGGCTGTGCTAGGTAAGTGCTGTTATCGGGACCTCACGCATAGAGCAGAGGAGGCTCAGCTTTGCCCAAGTCATACCAGCGTGAACAGACAGACCTTTGACTGGGACTCAGCTCTTTCTGACTCCAAAGCCAGCACTCTTTCCACTGCCTCTCGGAGCTGCATGCTCACCAACACTGTGAGAGCACACCATTGTACCCGCATGTGGTTTCTAGTCTGTCTCTGGGTCTAACCTGGTGCCCTACCCAGCGCTGCTGCTGAGTGAATAGCTGCTGAGGATAATAGTGATTGACAGATGGGGGAAGTTGAAGTCCAGAAAAGTGAAGGAAGATAAGCACTGACCCCTGGCCCAGTGCTCTCTGAACTCTACAACCTCACCAAAGGCTCCTTGGAGCTGAATGCTCTAAACCTCTAAAGTTGCATCTTTTAATATATTTTTTTAATTTGGCAGCTAAAATGAACTGAGGTGAGACTGGTCGTTGATCAGACTTGTTTTAGAGTGAAAGGCAGACTCTCCGGCAGTTTCCCTGGTGTTTCTGCAGATTTACAAGTATCTGCCTCAAACAGTCAGCCTGTTAGAAAAAGAAAAAGAAAATTAAAAAAAATGAAACATATAAGCAAAGACAGGGAGAAAAACACCTGCTCTTCAAGAAGATGTTTGCCTGAGCTGGACTCAGACATCTCTTAAGACTCTCAGCCAGGTGAGGCCCTCGACTCTGTTGCACCTGGCCACATTCTCTGACGCTGCCTCAGTCTCCTCTGTGCCGGGCCCAGTGCCTTCTGCCCCACTGCCCCCCACCGTGATGGAAACTTTTCCTTTCTCTTCATAACACTAATAATTCTGTGATTTCCAAATGAAGCTCTGAAGGCTCTCCAGGGGCCCTTGGCCATCCTGAAGAGGCTGGGATGCTCATTTGCTATGCCCATGGTGGCTTGGACCAGAGTGGCTGGACCCACACCTGGTCCCAGGGGATGCTGGGTTTCAGGGCACCAGGTCTGGGGTCTGCATCTTTCCTTTGAGTGCCAGACTGGGTTTATCACCCCAGCACACACAGCAGAGCCACTTAGCTCGAGGAACACCGATGCAAGAGTTAGGAATCAAGGGTTCAAATCCCAGTTCTACTACAGCTGCTGTGTGAGCTCCAGCAAGTCTCCTGCTCTCTCTGGTTCTCAAAATAAGGAGTTTGGACTAGATTAGTAGTTTATGAGAGTTATGTTATTAGAACCTGAGGGATCTGTCTACGGCCGTACCACCCTGAACGCATCTGATCTCGTCTGATCTCGGAAGCTAAGCAGGGTTGGGCTTGGTTAGTACTTGGGTGGGAGAACCTGAGGGATTCTACATGGTACTCCAAGAGCCATCAAGAGAGGCAAATTAGACTAGTTTCTATGTCCACACACCATCTGCTATTCGCAGAGTGTCTTACCTCTACCCGCTAGGTTTTTCTCATGAGATCTTATTAGGAATAAATGGTTCTCTGTTTAAATAAAAGGGTTTGAAAAATACATGTTTTCTAGTTGGTCACTTTCAGCTGAGACAAACACCCACCCCCTATATACACGCACATCCAAAACCAGACACACAAACACATGTACACACAATATTCCTTAAGAAAATAAATGAAAATGAACAAAACATATTATTTTCCTAGTAGTACGCCTGTTTTAGATGATAGATTAACTGACACATGGGAAGGAAGTTGACTAAAAAATGCTTTTCTCACTTACCACGCCTTCACACATTCCATGAGAGAAGAATCTTAAAATCTTTGGTGTTATAAGAGTCCATTGGGCCAAGTTTGGGAGGACAGGAAGCAAAGTGTTCATGGATGCTTTATTTTTCTGAAATTTATTACAACCAAGGATATGTGTATAAATATGTATACATGTATGTGTATATGCATATATGTATATGTATACATAGGTGTATATGTATATTATGTATGTAGATATATTGTATATGGCAGACTACTTGGAAATCTGTTGGCTTTATCATTATGGATAGAGCTACAAACTTAATTAGACATCATCATTGACTTTTCTCTGTCTCCCCTCATTCTCCACGGCTCTTCCTATTTCCTGAGAATCTGAAATGGGAAGGTCCCGCTCCCTTGATCCCCAGCCTGATTTCTTACCCCCTCATTTTCTACTCTTCAGCCTCATTGAGCTGCAGTGGTCCAGGGAGAAAGGAGATCGAAATTAGAGTGATGGCAGTGAGGACGGAGGGGGAGGGATGCTTCGAGGTAGAATCTATGGGAAGTGGAGGTGGTGATGGGGTGTGTATGTGTGTTTGTGTGTGAGTGTTATGTGCATGTGTGGGATGCCTGTATGTGTGCTGTATGTATATAAGTTTGTGGTAGGTAAGGTGTATGTGTTTATGTATGTGATATGTGTATTTGTGTTGGTGGTGGGTGGTGTCTGTATGTGTGCTGTGTGTGGTATGAATATGCATGTATGTGGTAGGTATATGTGCATGTGTTTATGTATGTATGTGTGTTTGTGTTTGGGGTGTATGGTGTGTGGTGGGTATGTGTGTTTACATATGTGTGTTTGTGTAGGTGGGTGATATGTGTATGTGTTTATGTATGTGTGGGGGTAGAGGTGTTGTGTGTATGTGTGCTGTGGGTGGTGTGTAAATATATGGGTGTGGTAGGTATATGTATGTATGCATGTATGTGGTGCATGTGTTTGGGGGGGTATATGGTGTATATGTGGTGTGTGTGTGCTGGAGGTTGCTGGAGAAGACTGAATGGGCAGAGTGGATATCGATTGAAGGTTGAGCCAGGACGACTAAATGTGTGGCTATTGGGGCCATTTTCCCAAGTGGAAACTAATGGGGGAGAAGAAGCAATTCTCTAGGGAAGTAAATACAGCAACTGACAGAACTAAGTTCCAAGAGAGTCAAGGGGTGGGGCTTCAAGGATCTGAGCCCCATGGGAGGGGCTGGCCTCATAGAAGTGAAAGGGTGTCATGGTCCTCTCAGACACTCCTCCCCCAGTCTAGGGCCCAGATGCAACAGGACAGGAGGAAATGATGAGCCAGGGCAGAAGGAAGGGAAGGGGGTACATCCATTGATTCACTTGGTATTCTCAGTAAAAGGTAATGCTGAGGGAGGAGCAGACCAGACTGGGAGGAGCCAGAGAGGACTTAAATGAGGGAATGGGCCAAATCATTTTGCAATGTGTGGTCCATTTACATCACAATCACCAGGGGGGTACATTTTCATAATGCAAATTACTGGGTTGACCTTAACGCTACTGAATCAGAATTTCTGGGAATCATTATTTTTTATATACTCCCCAAGTGACTCTGTGTCTACTAACCTTTGAGAGTCACCATGGTTGACAGTGTCCTTGGGATGACAAAACCAAATAAACCTTTTCCCAAAGGGTTCTGCAGGCCGGGGAGTGCCCCTTCCCTCCCCACTCCACATCCTGCCTTCCTTTGAGAGGCAGAGCAGGCAGGTTTTCTCCTAATGTGTTCCCATGCCCTTAGGCCCACAGGTGGGTCCCCTTGTGCCCCAAGGCTGGCATGTGCTCACAGTGGAGCCAACCCTGTGTCTCTTCTTGCAGGCACAGAGCCCTGGAACAAAAGCAGGCACTTAAAGATCAGGAGGGTCCCAGTTCTAATGAACCCTGGCCTTGGCCCCAGCTACCCTACACCAGACAGGGTCATTCTCCCATTTTACAGACAAGAAATTCTGTCGCCTCACAGCACTAGGAGAAGGAGGAAAGGAGATCTTGAGTGTGAAATTACTTCAGAGCTGCCAGCCTCGGTTTCCTCATCAGGGAAAGAGCATTAACAGCATCCTTGAAGCTGCAGCCTTGCAGTGTTCATTCTTGTTTTCCCTTCCTTCTCTCCTGATCTCTGCCTCACTCACACTGCTGGGGGTCATGCCACAGCCACCCTAGGAGGTGAGAATTGGCATCCCTCTTGCAGGTGGGGGTGTTGTACCTTACAGCGCATAGACAGCAGGTGGTGAGGCCTTGATTAAAACTCAGGTCTGTCCAGAGTCCACAGCTCATGCCCAGAGACGTTGTGTAGAGGTAAGTCTAGTCACCCAGAAACTTTCAATTCTATGGTCTGTTGCAAAAGCCCAGGGTGCTCAGTATTGCAGAGGAGGGTCAGGACACTTATGTGGAATTATAGAAGGTGAAGGGAATGATTCTGACTATGAAGAGCTGAGAGGGCCATTTGGAAGGAGTAAGATTCACACAGGGATGTTTCATGTGAGATTTTCAGCTAAGGAGTGAAGGTGGGAGTCTCCACTCACATTTGGGGAAGTAAATGGACTTACGGATAATATGAAAGGTGTGGAGGGGAGTGGGGAGGAAGGAGCTATTACAGGAGCAGATGTGGCCTCGAATGCCATGCTAGGTAGGTTGTCTGTGGGGAAGGGCACACCAGCAGCACTGTGCACTAAATAGGGGCCTGGAGGCAGGAAAACATAGGCCTGTTTTTGAGTGGCCCAGCTGTTAAGCATGGGGGGAGCATGGGGGGAGCATGGGGTTTCCTGCCCCATCTACTCCCTACCCCTTACTGGAATCCTTTTGTAAAGGTTGTAGGGCCCTCTCTGCTAGGATTACCTTGCAAAAGAGCATCTATCTGCCTGCTGCCTGGATTGAGCAAGAGGCTGGAAGCTGGTTGAGGAGACAGCAGCTGTAAGTCAGACGGCCTCCACACAGGCTCCAGCCCCGGCCTGGGCCCCAGCTGGGGTGGGAGCTCTTGCCCAGGTTACATTGGCCAAATAAGCGCTGTGCAGCCAAGAGTGGCCGAGAGCCACCCTGGCTCATGGGAATGATCCAAGTGGCTCGTGCTCTTGTTGTGGCTTTTCTTTGTCTGTTTCTTTCTCCTCAACATACCCTTTTTTCTCCCCTTACCTCCTAATTTTTTTCTTTTACTTTCTTCTCTCTGTCTTCCTTTTTATAATCTGTCCTTGTCTGCTTTTCCTTCTTTATTTTCAGCTTCTCTCTCTCCCTTCTTTGAATTTTTTTCTTGTCTACATTTTGTTATTTGTAATGTGACTCAGGAGACCCAGGTTTAGGGCAGGCTACCAGTGACTCATTAGAAGGCTTTAGACTCCACCCTTCTCTCTAGGCCTCAGTTTGCCTGTGCATCCAGTGAGACAGTGTGATTAGATGGTGTCTGAAGCAATGAGCCATCAGGGTTTCTCCTTCTGCAGTTCTCTGCTTCCACTCCTTTACCTCTTTCGTAGAATCATTAAATGACCGAGTCCACAAGGCTCTCAGAATTCATTTAGGGTCATGGATCTAGACCCTTGCTGGCTATTGGAATCAACTATTGAGCTTCTAAAAACTACTGTTGCCCAGACCCCAGATCAGAGCCATCCGAGGAGAATTTATAGGGGTGGGACTCAAGCATTATTTCTTTAAGTTCCTTGGGTGATTCTCTTGTGCAGCCAGGGTGGGGAATTACTGACTTAGAAGCTGCTCTAGCAAAAAAAAAAATTTTAAAAAGGAAGAAGCAGACACTGACATTTGCTAAAGGTGGAGGAAATGAGGCCCCGAGTGGGGACAAGAACGTATCCAGGGTCAGGGTGCGTTAGTGCAGACAGAGCCAGAACCAGGATGCCACCATTAAGCAAATGTCACTGCCTGCAGTGGGGCCAGGCAGGAGCGCAGCCTCTGACTCTGCCAGAGTCTGGCTGAGAGGCAGGGCCAGCCACGGCCCCATGAAGCCAGGCATGCCTTACGGGAATCGCTTCTGGCTCCAGCTTAGAAAACAAACACAGCATTTTGGTTTTCTTTGGCTGTATCCCGAGGTGGGAGAGCTAGGAGGAGAGCACCTGAGGACGCAGGTTGGCTGCTCTTTTCCCAGTCGGAGTGGGGCTGCCAGATGGGGAGGACTGGAGACAGGTGGGCAGGGCCACTTGGAAGGGGTAAGCCAGGGACGGCACGTCTCCAGCAGCTGCCAGTGGGCTGCTGGAGAATGCATCCCACACAGGAGATGAGGCCTGAGTGGGGAATGGGTAGGGACTTGGAGCCTCAACTGCAATTAAACCTTGTACCTGGACCTGTTCCCAAGCATAAGCTCTCAGGTGGATTCAAGCCTCACTCCCTTCATCCCAGACAATGGTTATAGAGGAAGGATACCTTGGTTGGGTTCTTCATTGTAGCTGCTGTTTATTGAGAGCTCCCTACATGCCGGGAATTATGATAAATTCTTTATACTTTATATATAATTCTCATGTGGACTCTTCCCAGCTCACTGGGTTAGGGATGATTAGTTGGTCCACCTCACATGCGAAGAAACAGGATGGGAGAGATGCAGTCCACTCGTCCAGGCATTGAGCCCTACAGGTACATAGTGGATGCAGAGCTCAAGTTCAGTCTCTCAGCCACCGTGCAGCAGTGCTTCCACAGGGATCAATGGACCTGGGTTTGATGTCCACTCCTCTAATGACAGGCCAAGTGTCCTTAGGCAAATTAATTGACCTCCCCGGGTCTCCATTTTCTCCTGTAAGTTAATGCTTGTTCTGCCTATTTCACATGACTGGTGTGAGGATCAAGTGACAGTTGGATAGAAAGAGGTTAGTAAACAACAGAGAAATAGACAAGGCAAGAGATTATTGCTATTATCGCCAAACACAGCTGTGTCGACATGCAGGGAACCACCATCACACATACACCTGTCCACACTTGTGACCTTGGCCATCTCTGGCAACCTGTTTGGTTCCCCAGCACTCAGGTGGAGGAGTAGAAGGGGAGGAGGGCAATAATAAGAACCTGTTTATAAAACACTTCACATCCCTCAGATGAAAGCTTCTAGATAAATATCATGGCACCACATAAATAAAACCTAAATGCGATAATATTATTCCTATCCTCTCCAGCCAGCATGGCTGCAGATGTTCTCATGGAAGCTAAGGGTGGCTGGGTGAAGTCCAAAGAGTAAGGGCTTCTGAGTTGCAGTGGCTGGAGTTCAACTCCTGCTCCTTCCATGGACTGGTTGCATGGACTGGAGGCTGGTGACTCAGCCTCTCTGAACCTCAGTTTTGTCATCAGAAACTTGGGAATAAAACACATCTAATACATGGCTGCTACAAACAATCCAACAAACCCCTGTGCATATATCTCTGGTATAGGACTCATTCCATAAGATACTATTTACCCCTTGATATGCCTGTCTTCCCCATTCTTCTGTAAAGTTCCAAAAGGCAGTAACTGCCTCATTTTGGTATGATGGGATAGAGCCAGTCAATGTCAACTCCCATTCTTTAGTTCTCACAAAAGTCACTCCATCTTTATACCCCCAAGCCAAAGTCAGATGCACACCTATCTCTAATGCAATGTATTACTCAACTAGAACAGAGTGTGGAGCTCAGCACTCCTGGCTTGTGAAGATGTTCAGGCTCTGCTGCTTGTCACTTGTCTGCCACTGGGCAAGTCAGCTCACATCTCTGAGACTCAGGTGCTCCATCTCTGAAATGGGGACAGTATCCCCCCACACACCTAAATCCTTGCTAGGAGGACCAAATATGATCCTACCAGTGAAAATACTTTGCACATTGTAAAGTTTTTGGAGCACAGAAGTGGAATGTTACATGTCACGGAACTCATTGTCTATCAGACTGATAGATTTGCCAGTGTCGTTTCTGCTAGGCTCTGGGCACCCTACCCCAGGAGTCCTGTCCCTCCATCATCTAAGACTCAGTATCTTCAGCACTTTGGGTTGGCAGACTCAGGCATCAGCCCTGCCCCTGCTGTTCCCAGGTCATTCCCATCTATGTCTCCTTGCTGACTTCTCCCATATGCCGTGGTCCTGGAATCTGAAACACGGCTCACCTGCAAAGCCAGGAAAGTCCATTTTGATATCCTACTCTAGATCCCAACCTCTGGAAAACGAAGAGGGTCCTGGCAACAGCCATGAGCACTCACACTGTGAGCACATCCCACTTCTCAAGGACAGAACAGGGACTCAGACAGATTCAAGTGGCTTTTCTAAGGCCACTCAGTAATGAGGTCTGTTTGGCGATAGAGTTGTGTCTTTATCTCTTCATCCCCACTGCCTAGCACAGTGCCAGGCCCGCGCCCTGTGTTCAGAAAATGTTTGCTGAATGCATTCTGACACTGACTACCTGTGAATTTGCTTAAAATGTTTCTCCTACTAAAAACTGGTGATTTTGAAATTGGATTTTAAGAAAGATTTCATTTGTTTATAAAAATCCTTAAACCATGGTTTTCAAGGATGTTCCTCAGAGCTTAAAGGATCTGTGGCGAGACCTCAGGGCACAGCAAGCTGCACAGCGAGGTAGCCGAGGTGGGGAGGGGAGAGGTGCCGGGTACAATCTGATGGCCCCGCTGCCACGCGTTCCTATGGAGGTTATGTCTGTAAGGTGTTTCGGAAAGGTGGGTCCTACTGCTTTGAAATGTTTGAAAAATGACTGGTGCAAGAGGATGAAAAGGGGCTGGAGCATCCCAGATGAGGTGCTGAGTATAGCGTGGTGGGGTGTATGTGAGACTCCCACCGGCAGTTCCACCAACTTGGGCAGTAACACTTGCAGCAGAAATCTTTAGGCACTTGCGCAGGCACATGCGTGAAAATTACAGACTCTCACCGGCAGCTGGCCACAGTGAGGGGTTGAAACTCCAGGCCTTCTCAAACTCTCTCTCTTCTTGAGGATAGCCCATGGCCCCAGGCAGGAAGCCCCCTAGGGCCAGGTCTGGCATCCCTGGCTGAGAGTTGGCATATCTGGAAGGCTGGCCCGACTCTGGGCCAGGAGCCACTGGGGCAGTCCAAGAACGTCGCCGTCCCAGAGGCTACAGAGGAGCGGGGCCCATCCATGTTTGTTCAGGTACACAGGGAGCTGGTGGCTGGGCCAGGAGCAGCACATGGGCATACCCACCAAGGGTCTTCTGGCTTAGATTCCAAAAAAAGCTAGGGAGGACATTTCTGCCATGGGCAGAGAGATGGGGGAATCCTTCTGAGGCCTTTTTATGCTTCATGAATTTTTATGTTCTTAAGACAGCCACAAAAAATGTCTCTCAGCTTCATCTTCTTTGCCATATTTCCCACTGATTTGGCTCCTGGAAAATTGCTGTTTTATTTGTGCCTGTGGTTTAGAGGCCTGGCACCCAGTGCCTAATCCAAAGTGTGACCTTTGGCATCAAAAGCATAAGAGGTCTGTGAGCCCTTATGGTGTTCCAGTGCAAACTTCTAATACTCCTAAAAAAACTAATCAACTGAACAACTCCAGATCAAAAATGTGTGACTATCAGAAATGTGGTAGATTTCGTGTCAAAAGTACAGGAAATCCATGTAAGTAGAGGAGCTTAAATTGTCCTTTCCTTCATTTCTGGGATGTGTAAATACAGCAAATCACCCATAAAAATGGAAAAAAAATAAGCGAACCATTTCAGGGAAAGGCTTATCACTGTCATGTCTAAGACACCTGTGTTCTTTGCCAGTGACAGTTTTGTTGATAAACATTGTGTGCGTGTGGTGGGGGGAGGGATACAGTCATAGGTGGGTGACTTGATGAGACATGGACGGCCTCTGGTGTCCTCCCCCTCACTACCTAGGGACACTCCATTTCTCATGCAGCTTTCCCACTTCTCCCCAGACAGGGCATATTCTTTAGTGTGGCTGCCTCGGTGCAAGCTGCAGGGCTGATTCATCATAGACTATCGGAGTGTCAGCCAAAAAGTGCCCTTGGAGAGTTTTGAGTGCAGCCACCTGAGTTTACACATAAGGTCCTCTTTGGAAGCTTCTTCCCAAGTGCTTCTGCAGGGAATTTGATGTTGCTGACCCACTCCCCATACTCTCTGTTAGAACTAGACACTGTTGTGTCCCAATGGGGGAGACTGCAGTGAAGGGATCAGTCGGTCATGCACTCCAGACCACGTTGGCTTTGTGAGGGGCAGTGACAAAGTCAGAACTCTAAGTCCTCATCAGTGCTTTTCCACTGGGCCCTGTGGTTCAGCAGAAGGTACCAAGAGGAATCTCAGAAGCATCATCTTGACGTCACAGATAGTTCTGTGGCCAGCGGGTTTGTCAGCAGGTCCCACCAAGGAGCTGGGAAGCTTCTATCAACTCCAAATTCACACGAGAGAAAAACAAAATTCCATCATAATGTTGACCATCTGTGGATGAGGAGGATTTTTCAAGAGAGGCCACTGGAAAGGGGGGTGAGGAAAATAAAGACTTGTCTTAAGAGAACATGATTTGAAAGGGATCACTGGTTCAGCTAAGCAACATAGGATATGGCATAGCAGTATGTTATTCCATCTTGCTGAGCAATTTTAAGCTCCTTTGTTTTTCATCTTATTTTTTGTGGTAAGAACAGTTAACATGAGCTTTCCTCTCTTAGCACATCTTTAGGTGTACAATACAATATCATTAACTGTAGGTACTTGTTGTACAGCAGATCTCTAGACCTTATTCGTCTGGTAAAGTTAAATCTTTAGACCTATTTATCAGTAATTCCCCATTTCCCCTTCCCCAGCCCCTGGGAAGCACCATTCCATTCTCTGTCTCTATGAGTTTGACTATTTTGGACATCTCACGTAAGTAGAATCATGCAATATCTGTCCTTCTGTGACTGCTTATTTCACTCTGCATAATGTCCTCCAGGTTCATCCATGTTGTCACACTGCAGAATTTCTTTCTTTTTAAAGACTGAATGATGCATCATTGTATATATGTTCCATACTTTCTTTATCCATTCATCTGGTGATGGACATTTAGGTTGTTTCAGTATCTTGGCTATTGTGAATCAAAACTACAATGAGGTATCAACTCTTCCATGTTAGAATGGTATTATCAAAAGAACAAAAGACAGTAAGTGTTGGCCAGGATGTGGAGAAATTGGAACTCTTGTATACTTTTGGTGGGACTGTTAAATGGTGTATCCACTGTGGAAAACACTACGGAGATTCCTCATAAAAATTAAAAATACATCTACCATATGATCCAACAATCCCACTTCAGGATGTTGAAGAACTATCAGCACTCCTATGTTCCCTTAAGCTTCTTTTTTTCTTTATGACAATTTGTTTCAAAACCATGTCATAATTAACTAAAGAGTGTGTCAGTCTTTAATGGTATAGTTCTGCAACCCATGAGTAGGAAGAGCTCCCCTCATTTCCTTCAAATCTTTCTTATGTAACAAAAAAAAATCTAATGAGATGCTCCTTAGGATGCATATGTAGTTGAACTAGTCAATCTAAATTAGTTCCAAAAAAGCAATATTACTGTCCAACACAGATACTATATGACTTTTCTTTTTGGACATTCAAAAGATAAACGTGAAGATTATTTCAAAAATAATACTCTTAAAACCACACTTTGATGAATGGGACTG
>VMDR010004178.1:0-62888 GCA_007922815.1 Macrotus californicus
TCTTTCTTTCTTTCTTTCTTTCTTTCTTTCTTTCTTTCTTTCTTTCTTTCTTTCTTTCTTTCTTTCTTTCTTTCTTTCTTTCTTTCTTTCTTTCTTTCTCTCTTTCCTTCCTTCCTTCCTTCCTTCTCCTCTCTCTCCCTCTCTCTCTCTCTCTTTTTGTCTGTAAGGTACTTGAACTAGAAAGCCTTAGATTATTGTCAGCTTCAAGATTCAATGATGTTTTAATTTTTTCTCTCTGAGTGTTCTATTGAGAACTAAACAGAATCAGAGGGTCACAGTACAGGAAAAAATGTGTTGATGTTCCCTAACTCTCCACTCCTCCCAAGTTGTGATTCCTTCTGCTACTTTTGATTGGTCTTACCTTTCCTCTTTGGGTCAATAATAGTGTCGCCATTTGGGAACTGATACTCAGCTCTGGTTCTTCCTCAGGAACAGTTTTATCAAGTCACCTTACCCTTCCTTTGCTTCTCCCTCCACACCTTAACAAATCATTTCCTCATCACTATGGTCGAAGGGATTTTTATTGTTGGGGTGCCCCACTGTTTTCAAGCCCAGGGATTCTTCCTTTATTGTTTTCCTTTTTTTCCAATTCCTTGTCCACCATGTGCTTTACTTTCATGGCTGCGTGTTTCTTCTTTTAGTGATGAGGGCTAGGTCAGCAGCTGCAGAGAACTGGATTAGTGCCTTGCCTCTGTGCGGACGCATTTCCCTGACAGCTTTGATCCTGGGCACTTTTGCTTTGCAGGCAGCCCCACAGAGGAGGAGCCTGTGCTGCAAGGGAGGTAGGCTATTGTCTGGTTAAGGTGAGACTGAGGCAGGCTGCTAATTCACTCCTCTTTTCTCAGTTATTAATTTTGCTTAAATAAGAACTGCTTGCAAATTTTTATTTAAAATGCACTGCTTGACTAAGATCTTGTGATGGCAAGATTCAGACAATTTTTATTGCTAAGTTATTAGTCTTTTGAAAGAAGGAAAATTTGATGTTTAATATTTAAACAGTTTCTATTTTGCTGAATTCTTTGATATCTGAATGTTAGCTGTGTAACCATTTAAGGTCCACTTATAGAGACTTCTCCAGACATTTAAAGCACTACAGGAATTTATTTGTAATGCTCTTGCATGAAAAATTGCCATCCATTTCTTACCATAGTGGTCATTGCCAGTAGATATGTCCATTGGGAATGAAATACAGAAATGGTTTATACTTTGATGCATTTCAATTTGTCCATTATACTAGAATGTTCTTTTCTTATGTACAGAAATAAATTCCTTTCATTCTTAAAATGTTATCATTTCTTTACATTTTGGAAAAATTAACAGAATTTAGCACAGGGGGCATTGCATTACCTCTGGGCAAAGAGGGCATAACTCCAAGCATTTTCATTCAATTCTTTTCTCGATTTTTGGTTTGAAGTTCAGGAGTCATTGAAAAAAATAACTGGCATATGTGTGTCTGGTTGTAGACCTGACTAAGGATTCATTTTTCTATCCATTTAAAAGACATTACTTCAAGACATCCTCACTGTCATAGAGCCTGTGCTTCAAGAAAATGTTCCAGCTCCCCCACACTGTGACATGACACATTGTAGGCCTATTCTATTACCTGCACAAAATTGAACTACAACTACTCCACATCCCCACACAATCTACTCACCTTGTTTTTTCATGGTATCCATAATGCCTGCATGTCTGTGCTATGCCACTATAAGAAAACGCATTTACAAGCTTCTAATGGAGTGGAATTCTGCTCCTTAGGTACCACACCATAATGTGGCACCATGAAGGGAAGACAAAACCCACCGTGGCTTCAAATTAGCAAATTCTTTCATGAATGTCAATTGTGAACTAAACTGTAGATTCAAGACAACCGCCACAACAACTTTCTTCCATAAATTGTGTCCATTTCCAAGGACAAAAAGGCAGACTAATAGGGTGGAAAGACCTAGGCTTTAGCCTCTGGTACTGGGTGCTCCATTTATGTTGCTCAATGGCCATTAGCAAATCATTCAACCAGTTGGTCATAGTTTCCTTAAGTATAAAATAGGGATAAATATTTGTAGGCCCAAGGAAACTATGTGAAAACACTCCAAAAGCTGTAAAATCACGTTCACATACTTTTTGTTTATGGTCGAAGATGTATTTGGAGTGCCTGCTTCACGCAGAGCCGCTTTCTGTAAGAACTGCTGGTACCTCTAACCCTTACTAAACAGGCAGGTATAGCAATCACGTTTGTGCCTCACCCCTCTGTGACACTAGTGGACACCTGACCAAGGATACCCAATGGCCATGAAGAATCAGATCTTCTCTTGATATTAAAGAGACTCAAGAGTATCCTCCGGTGGCAATCCGGTATTTGAGAGAATCTGCGATCTATAGTGGCCATTTTCAACTGTGAGCGTGCTGATGAGTAGAGAGAGAATGCTTGAGAATGGAGATGTGCGGAAAGAAGCAAAACAGTACATCGTGAAGTGACAGAAGTACCTTAGTTCTAGGTCTAGATCTTAATCTAGTCCACTGTGCACACTGATTATTTTTTTTTCCTAGGACGTCCAGAAGATGGCCCATTTAAACTCACAATAAACTCCCCCTTGAGTGGCTTTCTTTTTCTGGCAATGAATAGAGCTTTGGCTAAAACATTAATACCACATTTGAAAAGGTCACTACCAAGTACACTGTAGATTTATTGTACCCAAAGCAAAAGTTTCCAACTGTTTTTTGTAGCTACCAAGATGAAACTCTTTCCAGATACGCATTTTCCAGTTGTAAGCTGCAGTCTGGACCATAGGAGATTCAGGAATAGGCCCAATGTCCACGCATAGGTTTACTAAATAGGCTTGAAAATGCACTTCAGACAATATGAGATGTTATCCTCCACATGAATTCTCTCACTCTGGTCTTGCCTATATGAAGTTTCAGAATCCATAAAAGGCAGCACAGTACAATGGAGCTAGCATACATTTTAGAGGTAGACCCAGGTGGAAGGTCAGGCTCCTCGAAAGGTGAGCTCTGTGGACTTGGTCAAGTTATTTAACGTCTCTTAGCTTCAGTTTACTCATTTATACATTGCAAACAGTATTTCCCTTTTAGTTTGTTGTAAGGAATGAATGAGATAATTTATGGAAAGAGCTCGGCCTAGATCAGGTACTCAGCATAGTTCATCTCTTCTTTCTCCTCACTCGCCATGTGAGTTCTATTATTTTTTAACAAAACCCACATAGTATCACTCCAAATTAATAAGTAGAAACTAGGAGAAGAGGAAGAAAAAAAACAAACTTTTGACTTCTTGACCCAGTCAGCCAGAAATTTTCTTATATTATTGTAAAAAGAGGAAATAGGGCTTAAAAATCAGACTTTCGGCAGAAGGGCCTGGAACTGAAGAGAACACCATGGAGGCCTCATTTAGTTCGGATACACATATTTCAGTCAACAAATTATCTTCTTAGTGCAGTAACATCTGGTGCTGATACATGTCCAAGCCGGTGTGTGCTTGTGCCTACATGTACGAACAGGGCACAGCCGACAGAGTGGCTTTTTCATCCCATAAACTCAAGATTGGCTTGTTAAGTATATCTGCTCATTTGCATGAAGGAATCTAGAATGCTTCACATAGCAAGCAGGCTCACTGCTTCAACGTTCAGTAATAAAATCTATTAAGCTTCATAAGTTGTTATTTCGCTTCTAAGAGGACTGTTTTTGACAAGGAAGCCCTGTGAGAAATGTACTCCATGATATCACGGGAAATGATTTCTGAGGACCGCAATGAGTCTAACCAAATCAGTTCAGGCACCCCCAGCCCTGTCAGTCCATGTGATGCTATGGAAAAGCATGTGTGTTCATTAAAATGTCTGATTTCCTACATGACGAATATAGCAAATAATCTCCGGGAAGCCAGACTTCAGTGGCTCTGACCAGTGTGAAGCCTCATATTTCCATGCATGTTGTCAACATAGGGGTACAAAAAGAAAAGAGAGCAGAAGGATCCTGCACTAGTAGCTAAATACGTGCATAATTATTCCTCCACCAACCTGATGGAAAATGTGTAAGAATCAAGAAATACTTTTCTAAAGATTAAGACCCAGACTCTCTTCATCCATCTATGTCTAGTCCTGGTGACAGACCCAAATAACTTTAAAGTAGATATTAAATATAGAGAAATATTTATATTCTAAAAGAAGCACTTCATGAAAAATGAGCAAAATATCTACCATACTCTAATACCTTGTATCCTCATGTTGATATTCTTTTGTGGTTATGGAAACACATGATTCCATAAAGAATGAGAACAATGCAATTATATTTATATTATTATTCTTATGCTGTGCACATTACATGCTAATCCAACATTGTAAGGAGAGGTATCAACAATGACAAATCAAGTTTAAGCAGGTTATTTAAATTGGAAAATTTCGTAGCACACCAAAATTAATAAACCATAATCCACCGATCCATAGTTTTACACCAGCCTCTGTCTATTTAAGGTTAATTTGGAAAAGTTTTCAAGCAACTACTCTAAACCTAACCCCCTTTTCTATTTTGCTATTTGATTAGTGTTTAACTAAATAAATTTATGATATAAGCATTATGACTTTCTAAAAAAGGGCTCCCTCTCAACTCTAAAAAAAATCCTCACTAATTTAGGTTAAAAACAAAGTAAAGGCAGCAAAAGTGTCTTTAAGTTTTGCAATAATCCTTCCAGTACTTTTGCATCCCAAAAGGCTCCAGATGTGACCAGCCACTGCAAAATGGTAAGTTGTTTATCAGCATTCCACACTGGGAACTGGCACCTGTAATTTTACTCTTATTTTGCATCAGCATTATTAAAACACCTAAAAAATGACCAAGTGAAGATTCTGTGTAATCACACATACACCTTCAGGGTGAAAGGCCCTATCGGCTGTCTGTCGTCCTGAAGGTGCCAGTATAGCAAGCAGCTTCTTTCCCTGTGGTCTGGGTAGCTGTTAGCCTCCTTCTATAAGGAGTTTCTGCTGATAGCTGTGGCTATAAAATGAGGGTGAAACATTGTACTCACAGCCTTTAAAGAATCAATTATTGATCACTTTCAATAATGCAAATAACCACAGTCCTTTTCTTTCACCTTGTTTGTTGTTAATTTTCAATTGTAGTTTAAAAAAAGGCCCCTTGCCCACCTCAGTCTGGGGTGAATGTTTAAGAAATAAACACATTTGGATCATGTGATGACAATTAACCACTTTGTTAAGCCATAGATCCCACTTCACCCTTACCTTCTCTTTTTAACCCTGGGGCTCTGTGATATCCTGCCTACAGTGTTCCTAGCTGCCTGCTTCAGCCTGTTCCCATCGTGCCAGTGGTTTAGAAACATGACATGCTACCTTGTGCTTGCTGGCACTTTAATAATGCAGATTCTTGGAACTTCACTTTTGTTTAACTGCTGATTTCTAACCCTATATGGCAACAGACTGTAATTTGGTACTGATGCAAAATCAACCCAGGCTAGAAGCTGGCTTTTTAAAAGTTCCTTTTCTTTGTTCCTGTAAAATGACTTCCCATTCAAATGCTTGAAAACGGGTCATTTTTAAAAAGTCTTATGTAAGGTCACTGTGTACATACGAAAAGGAGACAAGTGGGGAAACTGAGGAGCAGGTGGTTGAAGTGACTCACTTGGGACTGTACAGTGAGACATCGCCACGCTGAAGATGGGACTCAGCGTTCCTGGCCATTGGTGGTCAGCACAGCACACTTGATTAAGTTGCCTTTGGAGTTAGAGCTCCACAGAGTTCTCCTTTGTTGTGGAACTTGGGCTTCAACCAGTTTTGCTTCAGCTTCTTATTGATGGTGATTAAACATGTATGTATACATTAAAATAACCTTAAGACCAAGGACAGTCTAGATAAGTTACGCAGGAACTTATTATTGCTGCTTGCTGTGCATAAGCGTCTCGAAGCTTAGAGTGCCGGGAGCACCCAGAAAAACCTAGTGCTGTCTTCATTTCCTGAGTGAGCTGTTAACTTAGCTTTAGTGGCAGTGATGGTCAAAATGTTTACATCCATCCAAAATAACTTACTGCAAAATAAACCTTATACCTCTAGCAGTTCACTTATTGCTCAATGTTAGGAGAGCCTCTTGCCAAATATGCAAGGCTGTGAAATGAGTGGGAGTATGGGAAGGCAGAAGGATGTGGAGTAGTTACATCCCTGCTCCAATGTGAGTAAGGCCTCATGCATGACCAGCCAGATGAGAGTGACCACAGTGCCTCAGTGAGGGCCATGTCAGGGTGCATCCATGTTTCGTAACTTATGGGGCCCCTCATTCAGCCTGCCTCTTTTCAACAGAATTGGGGGGCTGATGACCTTTGTCTTTTGCATGTGACTTCATTTTAAGAGGCTATTTTTCAAAATGGGGGCAAACTTCCACTATCAGAGGTCTCAATGACAAGTTCTTTAATGGATAATAGAATATTTTCTGATAATATTAGTTATTTTAAAGAAATAAGGTAAAGCTTAAAAGCTGAAACACAAATATCCTTCTGATTTGGATGCAGATGCAAAGACCCTTATGTCCCCAACATAAGCTCTCGGTGGAAGAGAGTCCCTTGGGAGCATAGAGAAGTCTAGAGAGAACCAGGATCTCCCCCTGAATCAATCAGAAACCCTTGGAGGAGTCCTAGAACCACCTGTCTCTAATTAATCTCCTCCACTGTATTCCCTCAGCACTTACACAGTCATAATTATATTTATGATTGTAATTGTATTATATTACAGTTTAGATCCCCTTACAATAAATACCATCATAATGAAAACCTCACTATTTTAAGATTTCCAGGGAAGGAGTCCTGGCTGATCCTGGGAGAAGTCTTGTGTTCCAAAAATCAATCAATTGATAAACCAACAAACAAGGGATGCCCTTGTCATTTGTCTGGGTTCAAGTGTATGTTACACCCAAACGCTTGGCAAATTGCTTGAAAAACAATCTGTTTTCTGAGCTGTGAAGGCAAATATAACCTTTGAGCCTGTGGCACGGGTTCAAGACAATAGTCAGCCCTGTGAACAGGAGAGTGAGCTGACCACGGACTCTAGAATTCTAACAATGACATATTACTAAAAAACCACCTAGTTGTGAGCATGGAACAGAGCCAACTGGGCATTTGATTCTGATGGACAGATTTTATATATGGCGGTTTGAACCAGTGAACCCTACTCCCTAATCGTAAACACCAGAATCACTTGCCAACCTTTTAATCAATCATTTATTCAGAAATGTTGTACATATGGTGCCATGTAAGGAAGAGAAGTATTTGAGAACAAACCATGCCAGAACAGAGAAACCTATTGCAACAGTTTAATCTGTGGTGGCATTAGAGAAAGCAGATTTCACTATAAATAAAGCTACTGCTTATTAAATGCTTGACAGGTGCCTGCAGATGTCAACTAATCAAATCTACAGTTGAAGAAACTGATGCTGTGGGAAGTTTAATTTCTCTAAGCACATCCGGCTAGGAAATGATAGAGAGAGAATTCAAAGCCAGAGCTGCTCTTCATCATTACAATATCTTCCTTGCGCTGCAGAAAACTACCTTCCCAACTATTGAAAACCATGTTGGGAGAAGTGTTCCATCCTCTTAATCAGTCATGGCCCCCAAACTGATGAAGATGGAAAATAATCTGATAGGACAGAATTATAGAACTCTAGGAAAGATAAATAATTTAAGGGCATACCCTACAGGCTTTAGTGAGGATCATGGTAGTCTGACAGAAAGGAAGGCTATGGAGGTTAACATTAAAATTAAATTATTGAATCACCGATGGAATTATAAGGTTTTTAAATACATTATCCTTTCTATACCAGTCTTCTTATATGTCTCTACTGTATTTTTATTTATTTTTGCCTTTTTTAAGTCTATTTTTTTTAAACTTAATCTTTATTGCTTTTTTTCCATTACCATTTAGTCCTATGCCCCTCCCCCCACCCCAGCAATCACTGCACTGTGGTCCATGTCCCTGAGTCCTTTTCCCTTTTTGCTCAATCCCTCCATCCCCTCACCTCCCCACCCCCCAACTTGCTGTCATCCTGCTCTCCATCTATGAGTCTGTCCCCATTTTCCTTATTAGTTCAGTTCGTTCATTCAGTACCACATTGGAGAGAAATTATATGGTGTATGTCCAAAGGAAGGGGCTAAGATCCCCAAGATCTCTAAGAAGGATTGCTGCAACGAGCAATAAAACATAACATCTGGAGACAGACTTAGCTCAAATTCCAGCTCTCCTACTTAGTAATAAGCAAGTTTCATAGACTTTCCAAACCTGTTTCCTTATTAATGAAATATGGTGATACTACTAGTATGTCGTTCACAGGATGATTTTGAGTATTAAATGACAAAATGCAAAAATCACACTTGGCACATAGTAAGTGTTCAATATTATTTATTATTATTTTAAATTGTTATTTGTTTACAAATTAAAATTTGACAGACATTTCTCTCTGAATAGATTCATTTTTTATTATATTGCTCTCATCAGAGGAGACAAACTATTTTCTCTTAAAAAAAAGATAAATTAATGATTATGCAAATTTCATTCTTCAACATTTTTGTAGGACTTTTGGACTTTGTAGATCATTCAGGAAATAACACCAAAATTAGATTAAGACTCCTGACATTATTAGTATAATCGATGGTTTTCCTCAGAATCGAAAACTTATAATAATTTATTCAAAGAAATTATCATCAGGACTCTAAAATTTCTTCAGATCCATATCCCTGACAAGAAAGAAAGATATCAGGAGCTTCAGATAAACAGTAAATGGCACTGTGGGTTAAGGAGATGCTTGAGCAATACTGTCTTCAAAGTTCTTAAGAATTAAAAGATGCGTATCAGAATAAAACCAATTCAAGAGGAGGGTGTTTGCGCTGCTGAAGTGCCCCCTTTACTGCCCGAATCCCCTGCTCTAGTGTGTCTTCCTGAGCTTGTCTCCACCTCAGGAGTCATCCAGCCCCCGACAGTGCTTTGCACACAATTGAAACATAGCAGTTTTCACACTTACTCCTTGGGTTTGGGTTTGGTTTGGCATGGTTTGGCTTTTCTTTCATCCAATGAGTTTTTTCCTAAATAATTGAAATAGAAATATGCTAATATGCTGCCTGTCTGCTCAAAATCTCTCCCACTAACTTCAATCCAATCTCTTCAACGTGGCATTGCAGGCCATTTATGATGCTTTCTTCTCTAGGCTCATCTTCTTCCATTCTTTCCCCACCCACACCTCCTTTCCCACCAGCTCTTTCTTCGTATGTTGCAAATGTGAACTGCCCAGCTCTGTTCCTTCTGCCTTCTGGGTCCAGGAGCTGTTCTTTCCTTGCGGGGATGCTGTCTCCACCCTTCCCTTCCCCCAACACTCACTTTCTCTGGAAAGCCTTCCTGAACCTTCCTCCCTCAGGGAGGGGTGGGGTGACTTTTGAAAGTGTTCTCTCACAACCCATATAGTCCCCCAATATACACGGAGCACTCTAAGTCAAAATGCATGTTTTCTAGTCTTTCCCTACTAGACAGTAAGCTCATTCAGGGCAAGTACTGGGTCTTGCTCATGCTATGGCCCCAGCTTCTAGCCCATTGCCTGGCAGATAAAAGACCCTTAGTTAGTATTTGTTGAAAAGATGAATCTGGATCTATATACTTAAATTCAACAAACACAATATTACCTTTCAAATAATAAAGGATATGTAACATATGGAGAAAACACTATCTTCTTGCCAGCTGGTATGAGAATTTCTTTGCAGGAAGAGGTTGCTTTGCTATAAATACTCTGATAAGTCTGCAATGTGGGGTAGAAGCAAGGCTCCTGCTGGGCTCTGGGCTTTGTGCAGATGAAAAAGATTCTGCCTAATAGAGGAGAGAGAGCAGGCAGGTGGAAGGCCAAGGGCTTCCTGGACGAAGAGGTCAAAGAAAAGAAGATTCCAGCTCATAGCTCACGTATAATGGGACTTGGGGGAAAATGCGTAATGGGGCTTTATTAAATTGTTTCCTATGTGGTGTGTGACAGACACTCTTTTCTCCATCCAGCCTATTAAATCTTCAGTAGATCTACTTTGATAATGTTTCTGTATAAAAAGTTCTGTGATTTGCTATTTCAAAAGGTCAAAAAAGACAAGGGGGATATCAACATGTGATTATTCCACATTTTTTTAAGTATACATCTTCCTGAATGTCTCTATGGACTTCCAAAAATTTAGACTCCTAAGAGCTTATAATATGGAGGTACCAATAACCTGAATTCCTCTTAGATCACGTGGATCTATTCTTCTTCCTTGGGAGACAGGAATCGGCCAGGATCAGTTGGCTCACTTGGTAATATCTTGAGGATATACACCCATCCCAGCCTATCATACAACCGTATATAACCCAGGGTTACTCTGAAGAGTTGTTTTGGACTATGCACCTGGAAGTTTGGGGACACTGTAGAAGCTTTGTGTAGTGGCTTGTGCACAAAGCAATTGTATTGAAGTAGTAGGAGGCTGGGTGTGGGGGGTGGATTTGGAAGGCTGAGCGTTGCATTACAACAGGGGAAAGAGGTCTGCTGTAGTGTGGGTCTGGTGGCATGCCAGAAAGACCTGGGCAGAGAGGCCCCCAGACCCCGTTGAACAGAGAGAGGGTTTATGAGACTATATCATAAGCAGGGTGCAGGGTAAAACCTTTCCTGATATTCCTTTTAAAAACTTGAGTAAATTTGACATGACTGGCTAGTGTCTTTGGTGTGAGTGGACCATATCTTAACACCACCAGTGCTTCTAAGTGACTTGAGAGTGACTATAAGGACTGTACAGAAAGCTGTGTGAGGGGCAATTATAACAGTATTTATTCCACATTTTTTTATCTTCTCAGATTGCACAAAATTACTGCTCAAAATTCCCCACTTTTCAAGTTATCCTTAAGCCTTTTTTTTTTCCCCGAAGCTTTGATCATCATCACTCCAGACTTTTCGCTCTGAGTTGGGTTCAGAATCAGTATTGGTTTTTGTCCCCCGGCTAGCCAGCACGGCTGGGTGGCAGCTAGCGGAGCTGGGATGTTGGAGTCCCTTGAGGCACAAGGGATGTGGGTGCCGGAGCTCTTCTGCTCTCTCGGGTAAAAACAAAGCTAACGATGCTTTGTCTGACTTGGAGTCGTGTATGCGCCTTCGGTGACTAATGAAAATGACTGAGACTTAGATTTAAGGCATATCTAGAAGTGTTGAAAAATCTTTTACTTTTAGAGAAAAGAAAATATTAATCAAGGGTTAAAAGGCTTGTAAGTCAGGGGATAGCATAAGGTCAATGTTAGAACCAGGTGGACGCTACTTACGACAAAACTAAAAGTATAAGTAGCTTTGGAGTTCACCACCACTTGAGCTGGTAGCGCTCAAAATAATTTTAACTATTAAGAAGAAGGAAGATTATGAATCTAAGATAAAAATAAAATATTGTTTACCAAAATAGGGGCTTAATAAAAGGTTATGTGTTTTTTATTTAAAAATGTTGAAGCATATAGTATTATTACCTTGAATAAGCATTGCTATTAACCTGCAGCTGTAAATGGTTTTCAATAATCAGAAGAGGCACAATAGCAAAGAAAATTTTGTAATACAAATAAAGATGTTTAGAAAGACTGAATAAGAGGTGAGACTTCTTCATTGGCCAAAGGAAGATGTGAATTTAAAATTTACCTAAAATAAAGTAAGAACCCCTTTTATTAGAAGTAAAGCAAAATAAAGGCTTCAGCCACCCAAAGTCACACACTAGTGATTTAATTGGAAAGGTCTTTCCTTATAGACAGGATTAATTCCAATTAATGGAAAATTCAAATTATGTTTATAAACACTAACAAAATGCTATCATTCTATAGTATATTACTTGCACAGCATCCATCCTATAAGACGTTTTATGAAAGACAAAGGTTCATTAATTTTACTAATTCTCCATTTTATGGGTGAAGAAGCTGAAGCATAAAGCATTTCGAAAGCAAGCCACTACAGGTTTCCAGAAAAGCCGAAGAAATTCCTTCCCTCTTAGTCCTTTGTTTGTGATATTCCCCCAAGGGGAAAAAAGTTAAAGTCGACAAAATGAAAAAGGGAGAGTTTTATAAATGTCTACAGCAGCAATCAAGAAGAGGTGTGGAATTGAAAGTAAATAAATATTTACAAATTGCAATGACAAATTCCCTTCTTTCTCTGGTCCTTCTCATAAGGCACAGATTCAAGGTATTGCCTCAAGAGGAAAACCTTTTTGTTACAAAGCTGTTAGGTTTGTAGCTTCTGGCATCCTGTTTTTTAGCACTTGGTAGATATTTAGCGTCCTGGGAATAAGCAAAGCTTATGCCACTGTTGACACCACCAGCCACAATGCGACATGGCAAAGTGGGGTTCCTTTATGGAGGCCTGCCCTTAAGTTACAGGGCCAGCTCAACCCTTGACCTGCTGCACTGGGACTGAGATCTCAATGAGAAAAAACCCATAGCCCAGCAGGTAGGATCAAAAGGCTGTCTGACCAACCAGCAGAAAAAGATACCTGCTGAGGTTTTCTATGAGCAATCCAGAAGCCATTGTTGTCAGTGATTGTCCCAGGTTGCGCATGTGTGTGTGTGTGTGTGTGTGTGTGTGTGTGTGTGCAAGAGAGAGACTGAGAGAGAGCAAGAGCTCAAGGGACTTTGTGGTTGTTCCCTGCCTTCCAGAGGAGCTCCTGTGTTAGTTACCCAGCAGAGCCTAGGACAGGAGAGAGGCGTCCAAAAGATGCGGCTGGGGAGGAAGGAGGGCCTGGGTCACAGAGGGCCTGCCCTGCTCTCCACACTGAAGAGCTCGGGTTTCATCCAGAGGGCATTTGGAAGCTGATGAAGATTTTCAGCAGAGAAATGCATTGGAGAACCATCATTCTGGCTGACCACAACATGGAGTGAAATGAAGGAGGGTGGCCTTGTTCATCATTATAGCACCGTGTCTGGAACAAAGTAAGTAGGTCCTCAACAAATACCTGTTGACTGGATGCGTGAATGAATAAATGATTAAATGGACAATTCTAGTGGGGAAGAAAGAAGAGCCTGGCAAAGAGCTCACTTTGTTGAAGCTTGCCAACAGTATCTCAATCACAAGGCAAATAAGATTTCTTAATGTGTAAGAAAGGGTAACACTGTCTGCTTCAAAGGATTGATTATGCCTTTTGGATGCTTTCATTATAGTAGAGGAGGCAGAAACAAAGGCAATTAAGTAAACTGTTAACAAGTTGTGATTGGTATCGTGAACGAAACTGAGGGCCGAGATAGGGAATAACAAGAGACTTATTTAGAGCTTATGACTGAGGAAAGTCTCGCTGAGAATGTGATATTCAAGCTGAGCCCCAAAGGAGGAGAGGAACTATGTGAAGAACCGAAGGAGGAGCCTTACAGAAGAGGAGTAGCTGATGCAAAGGTTGTAAGGCAGGAAAGAAGTCATTTTGTTCCAAAAACTGCAAGAAGTCCAGAGCGACTGGAACTCAAAGCCTGAGCAGGAAAATAACAGACATGAGGGCCAGACAGACCACTCGGGGCTGAGAGATCAGGAATCAGGCAGCTTTGTCCAGCCAGCACTTTTCTCTGTTCCAGCAGGAGGAATGAAAGGAATCTAAGGGTGGTAGCTGAACTGACAAGCAACAGGCAGTATGAGAATTTCTGACCAGATTTACTCCGGGCCTTCCTGGAAGGGATCACCATAGCCTAGAAACACTCCAGAGGGAAAGGAGTTTGAGGAGTGAAGACAAAGACTTCGACTTTATCAAAGGAGTTGCTTGGGAAGTCAGCCTCCAGGCCAGCCAGCCTTTGTCCCCAGGAAGTCTCACTCACCTGCCTCATTGAGAGAAGGGTTTTAGTTTTTCATTTTTCTCCCACGTTATAGACCACCCCAAAACAAAACTGACAGAGAGAAAAATGTGAAAGATAAACAAAGAGGGGAAAGTGTTGCCAAGAATGTGCAGAGTGTGGAGAGGTAGAGAAAGCAAGTAAAAGAACTAACCCCCGGTCCGCCTTTTTTTTGCCCTGGCTCCCTGCTCCCTATCATTCTCATCCTAATGAATGGGAAACTGACTGCTTGTGGCATTAGGGGCCCCAGAGGAAAGAGAGGTTTTTTGTTTTTTGGGGTTTTTTAAAGGTCTTATCCTCCTTGAATTCGGTGTCTATTTTTCTCCTGAATGAAGGTACATCTACATAGGAAGTTTCCCTTACAGTGGGGAGAACGTTTTCTTTTATTCTCTTTGATAATTCCTGATTAAAGTTCCTTCCTGTTTTGCCTGCAGCTCTATAGTTCCATCGCTTGTCTAGGAAGAAGCATTTTGTAGCTGAAAACAGATGGGATCCCAGCAGTACGAGGAGGAAGTGTGTCTCCCCCATGAACTGGGGAAGTCTGTGAGATGCACTAGTGGTGTCTTGGGTACCTCTGACGTCCACCTCTTCCCTGGAACTCATCCACATTCAGCACCAGAAATGTGGAGAAAACCCTAGAGCCGCCATTCAACAAGTGATGCAGGCAGGTCAAAAAGAACTTTTTTATAACTCTGTGTTTTTCCAAGATTGGCGATCGTTCAGGGGTCATGAAATCAATTTATAGGCTGGACTAATTAATTAACAAGAAATAGAATAGGATAGAAAATGATAGAGTTCTTTAGTAAGGGTTAAGCATGTTCTATGAAACCAGTTTCAGGTGTGTGTGTGTGTGTACACACAAACACACGCACCACCCAGGTGTTTGCTGGTCGTGATGTCAAATGCATTGTGTGTGGTGTGCAGAGATCAAAGAAGTTTGACAAATAACTTGATTTCTAGCTCCCATTCCCACTCAGAAGTAGGAAAAACACTGAAATTGTGAATTCAACACTATGCAGCATCTCTCAGTTTCAAAATGTCTGTTGTGAGAGCATTTGTGTCCATCCCCCTCCTCTTTTACTCCCCTCCCCTCCTCTTGCTGGGGTTTGTCCTCTCTCCTTAGTCTGGTCAGTCCCAGCCTCAGTGCTTGGTGTTAATGGTATTCAAGCTTCCAGGAGACCAACCGACAGCAAACCCTCAACTTACCAGGAAGCAGATTGACAGCAGGAATTGTATTTTAAAATAGCACTCCACACTACCTATATAGCCTATCTGAGACTCAGATTTCCTTATTTGTTAAATGTGCTGAAGATCAAATAAGCTTAGTATTTAAGTGCCTTAATGCTGCATTTTAGGTACAGGATAAATATGAAATCTTTTGTTCTTTGGGCCCTTATATTGCTCAAAGAATTTCTCTAAGCCAGCCCTCACTCTCTGGGAACTTCGGCTGGGATATGAATGTGTATGGCACATAGAGACAGCTAAACGAAAACAAATCAATACGTCAGAGGATTGGAAGGTATTTATATCATACTCAGGTCAAGTGCATTTTATGGCCCATGGCCAAAGGTCTAAGATTCCTCAACTGATGAATCCCCCAGGAAACTAGCTCTAACATATTCATATATTTTTTAAAGTACTGTATTCAATTAAAGTGCATGGGCACAACCCTAAGCAAAATTGGGAGTGCCGGAATGGCTGTTCCTGAGCCCCTGACTGCCTGCCCTGCTCCCTCCTCCAAAGCCAGGCGAGGCTTCCCACTGAGCATGTGATTGTCCTCGTGCTCCTTTCACAACCTAACCCCCAATCACCCTTAAAGATTTGGGTGGCGTGAAAAATAACCGGCCCCGCCACAAAGCCCATTCTCACTGAAGTGGCCTGTGGGTATATGTGCGTGTGCATAGATAATTTTTTTTTTCAAGAAATTTCCAACAGGATCAAGGGCAAGGGACCTACAAGGACCTTAATTTAGCTGCCTAGTATGGCACAGCAGATGGGTAGTGGAGTGGAAGGGGAAGAGGGTCTGCGGGCCCGTGGTCTGGCCTGCCCGCTCACAGGGCACACCGTCCCCAGCTGAAGACCCTCTGCTCTGGCTCTGAAGCAGCTGAGACTGAGAAAGATGCCCCCACCTTTCCAGGACTGAAGCTTGCCTAACAACAACTAAAAGCCCTCACCCCCGCAGGTCATTATGCTCTAACTGGTCCCCCACTTCACTGTGGCATTGGTCAGGTTTCTCCAGAGAAACAGAAGAGATCTATCTATCTATCTATCTATCTATCATCTATCAAAGAGAGAGATTTATTTTAACAAGTTTGCTAACATGATTAGGGAGGCTAGCAAGTTCAAAATCTGTAGGGCGGCCCAGCCGGGTGAAGATTCAGGGAAGAGCTGATGTTATAGTTGAAGGCTGTCTTTTGGCAGAATTCCTTCTTGCTTAGGGGCGTCAGTCTTTGTTTTTTTTTTTTTTTTTAAAATCCAGGTCTTCAACTGATTGGATAAGGCCCACCCACATTGTGGAGGGCAATCTACTTGACTCAAAATCAACCAATTTAAATGTAAATCTCATCCAAAACTCCCTCACAGAAACATCCAGAATGATGTTTGACCAAATATCTGGGCACTTTGTAGTTCAGCCACGTCGACACAGAGGCAACCTTCACGACTGCTAGAGCCAGAGCCTCCCTTCCCTAACACACCAACTAACTCAGCTGTTGTCCAGCCCTGGCACTCTGTCAAAGTTCCCAGATTCAAATGTTACAGTTCAGCACATTCCAAGTTATTCAAAAATTTGACGATTTTTTTCATGATTATAATTCCTTCTCCTTATTTGACACACAGAAGCATTACAATAATGTATTGGGGGAGAGGATTGTTACATCCAGTTGTTCTCAACTTTTTTGTTTTTAGGACCCTTTTACACTCCTAAAATGTAAGACTGTAAAAGAGCTTTTGTTTTCATGGGTCATAGCCCTAGATGTCATGCCTTAGAGAAACATGTGTCGTGTCAGGAATGAAGGGGACACTTTAAAATATGTTTCTGAATTTCTTTCAAAATAATAATGCTAACAAGTGTGTTAGCATAGATAAAATATTCTTATAAAAATAACTGTTTTCCAAAACAAAAATAATTGGTGAGAAGTATATCACTCTTTGCATTCTTGCAAATCTTTTTAGTGCCTGGCTTAATAGAAGATGTAAGAATTCTCACAGGTGAGCCTGCATTTAACCTGTTCTGCTATTTTGTTGTGGTTAAAGTATACGAAGAAAACCCAGCCGCACACAGAAATTCAGGTGGAGCAGGGCAGTCTTTCACCACACTTTGAGAAGCCCTGGTTTCACAGAACTTCCTCTTCCTGTGAGGCCCCAGGTCCTGGTCTGCGCTCTCTCAGCAACCAGCTGTGCCACCTTGGACAAGTCACTGAACCATTCTGGACTGCAGCTTCCTCATGTAAACGAGGGAAGGAACGAACATATTGCCCAACACCTGCTATGGGCCAGGCAGAGTGTATACATCAGTTAATTGAATCTTCACGACAATTTACAATCTAAGCTGTTTCGCGGTGATAAATGTTAATATCTGAGGAGGAACTGCCCAAGATCCTCACATTTGCAGAGTGGGACATCGAGCCCCAGAATGACATCTACCAGCCCAATCTACTGCCTGTGTGGACCCCTATTACTTCTTTTCTATGAGGAATGGTGATTTGGCATCAGATACTAAACCAGGCGCCTGCTTTTTCCAGAAACCCCTCTATTGAATTAATCATTGTCTTTCTTAATGTATGCTGTAAAATACATTCAATAAAGTGTGGTTGGCCTTAAATTACTGGTTTCTGTTTCAAGCTCTCCTGTTCCTCATCCCAGGGCATATGGAAGGGGTGAAAGAAGAAGCAGGTATCTAGGGAAGTAAGGGCAGGTAAGGGAGGGGAAGAATCAAAGTAGCAAGGAAGAACCAAATTTAAATTTGAATAATGAGGTAGGGTACACCAGAAGTAAAAGGGAGGGGCTAGGGTTAGCCACGCCCATGAAGGGCGGAGGGTTAGGGTTACCATGCTGGCCTAGGGGAGGCCTGATTTGTATGTAGCATTTGCCAATTTCCATGTATAAATACTCCCACCGTGGCCAGCTTCAGGCTACCAGCCCACCATCTGAACAAGGCGTTGGGAAGGGACACAACTGGCTTTCAAAAGCCAGGCCAGCACGAGCTTCTCCTTTTTTACAGCAAAAGGGAGAAACTGAGGCTTAAGAGATTGAAGGACTTGACCAAGGACATACAAGAACTAATACATGCCTGTTACACTAAACAAAGTAAATTTCAGATGATATTGAGTATAAATTCCATCACATAAAAAAAATGCATCTGCGTGTAAATTAACTGTATGTAAATAACAGAAAAAAGTCCAGACAGCTATACACCAAACTACGCATACTGATTTTGGGGTGGGGGAATGAAGATGATAAAGAATTTTATTTTTTATTCTCTATATTTCTGTATTGTTTTAGTTTTTTTCATTATGAACACGTAGTTATGCATTCCTTGTATAATTTAAAATAAAAGTCTCTTTTTCAAAGAGATTTAGGGATATGATTAGGCGTTTTGTTGTATAGCCTTAACAGAGAGGAATATTGGTCAGTAGTGGACTTCAGAGGGGGCTGGCAAGGGTCAGAGAGAGAGATTGAGAGAGAGTTTGAGAGAGAGAAAAGACTATGTATTGATGCACTACGTCTCTGCCAGGTCCCTTAGCAATTCTCTCTTCAAATAATTTCTCTCTAGTGGTTAAACTTGAAGTATTGAACATAGAATGTCTTATATTCTCTGGCTAATTGGAAAGGCCAGTCACTTCTTGAGTAGACTAATATTAAAATGAATCTTGAATCCCATATATAAGCCAGGGCCCAGGTCTTCTTTTGTCAATACTTACTGAACCACTTAGCTCAATTGGCTAAATCTGGGGTCAGCACAAAGCAAGCTTCAAATTGTTAACCTCTTATTCTCCAGGTATGTATCTGTGGGCTTGTGTGTGTATGCACAATTCCGTGCATATGTTGGTAGGGTGTTTTTGGCGACTGAGGGTAAATAGGGAAAACAGAAGGGCATTCCATCAAGAAGATAGTTTTCACACGTGTTCCACAAATTAATGACTAACTTGGCCTGACAAATTTTTCTTGTAAGGATAAGATTAATCAATACTTCAGCATAGATTAATTGGGCCAGGCAATTGTCTTGCTTTTATCCTTACGACAAAAATTTAAAGAATGAAAATATATTATTAGAGAGGAAGGGGAAGGTTTTTTTTTTTTTGTGGCATGGGACACCAAATTTGGGTGGGGGGATGGATCTCTGAAGTGGTTTGGTAGGAAAGGCAGCCTGGTTGTGAATCTGGGCTTGGTCGTTATTCATTTTGCTTCCTAGGGTAAATTTCTTAGCCTCTCAGATGCCCAATTTTCTCTACCATAAAATTAGGATTGTATAAATTGCAGGATTGCTGTAAAGACACATATGCAAAGCACCTGAATGGAGCCTGATACACAGTGACTGCACACAGTTAGAATTTGGACAGAA
Source organism: Macrotus californicus (assembly GCA_007922815.1). Taxonomy (NCBI): domain Eukaryota; kingdom Metazoa; phylum Chordata; class Mammalia; order Chiroptera; family Phyllostomidae; genus Macrotus; species Macrotus californicus. Next base: position 19,390 of record VMDR010004178.1, read on the forward strand.
AGAAAGGGTAGCAGGAAAGACTTGAGGGAAATGCTCTGAATCAAGGTACATTTAAATAAGCTTCAACTCCAGAAGTATATACTTGAAATACCTTGTATCTGTTCTTGTGTTTTGTAATTATTTGTTACATAAAATTTCTTGTACTACAATATGTTCAGAAATAAAGGCTAAAATTTCTTTCTAATACAAAAATCAAGTATCTAAATATAAATAAATAAATAATTGACTTTAAACATTAAAATAAAAGTGGTTTTGTTTTTTTTTTTCCTGAAAGTTTGGGCCAAAAAGCTGGGTGTGCATTACACATGGCAAAATACGTTCACTTTTAATTGAAGCACCTACAGTTTACATTATCACTAAGGTGTCAAAGTTGGAGCCAACCACTTTCTGAAAACGGGGTACTTAGATAATGACAGGTATACAGGGAGCTGAGTGGTACAGAAGGGATGTGAAAACAAGACAAGGGAAAACTCTTTTCTGTGGTCACAGAGGGACCCCACAGTACCTGTCTCTGAAATGCATGCCTCTGGGCAAGAGGAGACAGCGCAGGCGATGGCTGTGCGCCATACCCCTTTGACCCAGTGGGTAGTCCAGAAAAGTTGGTCCCAATTCTATCACCTGAGAGCAAGATCATGGCATGTTAATGTGTACTGTGCCTCACCCATAAATAGCAATCGTGGTACTGATAAGAAGTTAAATGAAGGAAGCCAGTCCTCCTCGGGAACCCTCAATTCAAATAGAGGGCATTTGCACTGAGAAGAATGGAATGTGTGAAAGGCAGAGCCCACAGACAGCACGGAGAGATTACTTTCTGTCATCCATCAGTCATCGCTGACACTGGGCATTTCTGAGACTGTTGTGATGGTCAAGGAAAAAGCCTCAGAGGAGAAAACGAATCTTTTGGAAAGATGTGAGGTTGCTAAATCCGGAAGACAGAGGAGGGGTTTGAAGGAGGAGAGTGAGACCGGAGGGATGGGAGAGGAAGATTTCTGGGAGAGGATTTTGAACTGGCTCAAGCAAAGAGAGGACGGAAAGTGGGTTTGCCATAGTTGAGATACGGCCTGACACCGGTGTACGTGGTGTGATGATGCTGACGACAACGATTTCAAAGATTATAAAGAGTGCAACATTCAGCTACCTTCATAGCTTACCAAGTGCTTACATGTTCGTCCTTTCACTGATTTCTCCCCATAGCGCCCTGGAGGTATGTAGAGATGGTAAACAAATCATCAGGATTCACCAACAGAATGCGTTAAAACAAAAACTGTCAATATCAGAACTGGCACGGGTGAAAAGAGGAGAGGGAGTTGAGGGGTGTGCAGGGTTTCTAAACTATTTCAAATTCATCGCCACTTTAAATGTGTTCGTAAGTGTCTGGCGAAACAAAGATTGTGCAAGACCAGTTAACTATATGGTTTTTCAAGGACCATGAATTAGCCAAAAAGTGGCCCTTTATATCATTCAGGTAGATGATCCATATTCCAAGTAGCAATGGTGAAAATTCAACATCCTCAACAATGGTCATCCAACCCAGGTAAACTGTCTCTGTATGCTGGCCATTCTCCCTCCTCTACTAAACATTATTGTAAAATACTTGAAAATCTAAATTAAAATAGTTGCTGTAAAAGCAGACATAAAAAATTAAAATAGCAAGGACAACTGCTCGCAAAAGCTCTGTAGATTCGACAAATTACATTTAACTCCACATTAATTCTCTGAAGGAATTTAACACAACTTCTCTCATTCTGACTCAAAAATTAATTTCTGTATATTGTCCTTGAGGTTTGGATTGGGAATGAAAAGGAGAAAACTGTTGAAAAGTGTGAAGATTTTGTATGAATTAATCAACCAAGAGTGCAGACACTGGGGACCGAAGATTAAACTTTACAGTTTAGAAACCCAAGGACAGTACTTTTTCTTGTGAGTGCACCTCACATCAAAAACATCTCTGCTGATATATACGTCTCATTCACAACATTCACGTCAGGAGGTCATCTTTGCGATGGCCCAAATGAGAAGGTACAAAGAGGTTAAACAATTTATAGAAAAGTCAAGGAGGAGTCCAAATTAGGACAATATGGTCCCGGTTCTAGCATTATCTGCATTCTAGATACAAAGGTAGTTTGTCCCTTCGCCCACTCACTTTAAAGCCTATAGCAGAGGGGACATTTCAGCATTAAAAGCTCAGAGACAGAAAGTTATTATCAATAGAATTTTAATATTCACAAAGAAACTTTGAAGGCTATAGTCACTGCTGTGTTATTTCTTTTTTCATTGTTGTATTTTTTCCATTACTAGTTATCTTCTTTATACCCTCTTCCACCACCACTGACCCAAACCTACCCTCCACCACCCACAATCACCACACAGTTGTCCCTGTGCACAAGTCCTTTTCCTTTTTTCCTCAATCTCTCCATCCCCTAACACTTCCCCAGCACTGTCAGCCTGATCTCTATGTGTGAGTCTGTCTCTAATTTTGCTTGTTAGTTCAGTTCATTAGATTCCACATGAGTGAAGTCATATGGTATTTGTCTTTTCTGACTGACTTATTTCACTTAATGTTCTCCAGGTCCATCCATGCTGTCTCAAAGGGTAAAATTTTCTTTTTTTTTTATGGCAGAGTAGTATTCCATTGTGTAAATGTCCCACAGTTGTTTTATCCACTCATCTACCGATGGACACTTGGGCTGCTTCCAAATCTTGGTGATTGTTAACAACGCTGCAATGAACATGGGGGTGCTTATGCTCTTTCAAATTAATGTCTTGGGTTTTCTTCAGATAAATTCCTAGAAGTGGAATCGCTGGGTCATAAGACAGTTCCATTTTTAGTTTTTTGAGGTAGCTCCATACTGCTTTCCACAGTGGATGCACCAGTCTGCATCCCCACTTCTCCAAAGAAGACATACAGATGGCCAATAGACGTGTGTTATTTCTATCTACTGCGCACAGCCTGTTGAAGCTGTTAGCTATTGCTCAAAAGAATTCAGTCTGGCCCTGGCCACGTCGCTCAGCTGGTTGGAACATCAGCTCGTACACCAGAAGGCTGCTGGTTCCAGTCAGGGCACATACCTAAGTCGCAGTTCAATCCCTGGTTAGGGTGCATACTGGCGGCAACCAAGCAATGTTTCTCTCTCATTTGGGGAAAACTCCAAATAAAACACTTAAAGATATTGAGAATTTTCCACTTCTGGGAAGATGGAGTAGACATACTTTTCCCTATACATCCCACTAAATACAATGAAAAGCCCTGGACATTATATATAAAGTAGAGATAGAAAGACTCTGAAAGGCAAAGAGAAGATGGACTTAACAAGGATGTCAGAATCTGAGGAAGGATGTGGTGGTGGGTACCCTGGGTTTCTTTTGCTCATTTATCCCAGGTGTGGAATTGAAGAAGCCAGGAGCCCAGGAACACCAGTGGGTACAGAGGAAAACAGCGCCAACAAAAGCCCGCTTCCTCTTGCCAAAGGGCAAGGAAACAAGTGGCCAGGACAGAAAAAAAAATGGTAAATAATGATTTGGCTACTCTAGCCAAAAACCAAAGAAAAAACCCATACCCATACCAACAAAGTCAAGTAGGACCCTAGACTTTTACCCTCATGAGACTGTAATAAGGTGCCCCCGTACTCTTGCGGGGTGTTGGGGGGGTCAGCAAAGGCAAGGTAGGGAGCTGGGTTGTTTATTGGCTCTGGAGGGAATAGAGATTTCATTGCAATAGTAGACTATCTATCGTCTTGCAAGATGGGCCTTGACATCCTGGGTGAGAAATATGTGGGGTCTCTCTGAATTATTTCTTACCAGTGCATAAGAAGCAGCAATTATCTCAAAATAAGAAGTTTAAGTGAAAATTAAAGGAATTGAGGCATTTTGACAGCTGGAATGCCTCTATGAGGAGAGAAAATTTCATTCCTCAGGTAATCCAAAATAATAATCTAAAAATTAGGAGTATGTGTCAGTTTCCTGTGGCCACTGTAACAAGTGACCTCAAACTTGGTAACTCAAAGCAGCAGAAATTTATTCTCTGATGGTTCTGGAAACCAGAAGTCTGAAACCAGTATCTCTGTGTGGAAATCAGGGTGTTGGCAGCTTCTGGTGGCTGCTGGCATTCCCAGGCTTGTGGTCTCGTCACTTCAATCTTCAAATCTTTTTCTACTTCACATTTCTTTCTCCTGTGTGTGTACGCTAGTTCCTTCTGTCCTTTTCTCATAAAGACACTTTGTATGGTAGTGTTTAGGGCCCACCAGTAATCCTAGGATGATCTCTTTTTCTCAAACCCATTAACTTAACCACACCTGTAAGATCCTTTTCCCATATAAGGTCACATTTTCTGGTCGAGGAATTAGGACTTGATGTCTTCTTAGCAGACTATCTTATTTTCAGAGTGAAATATCCTGCCTACCTCAGTGTGCTAAGCAATCCAGTGTGTAAATACAGTGTCATATATTTAACAAATTTACTATTTACAGAACACTTGGGTGTTTTGTTTGTCTTTACTATTAACCTCAATAAGGGCATTTTTGCGTTAACAAATATTTGTTTGAGCATCTACTCTGTGACAGTTTCTTTTCTAGGCATTGGGGTTAAAGCAGTGAACAAAACAGGCAAAAATCCCTCCCTCGTGGAATTAATATCCTAGCGGAGGAGAGGCATGGGCAATGAATAATAAAATGTATAGATTGCTAATGGATGACAAGCGCCACAGAGAGAGATAAACCAGGAAGGAGAATAGGAGTATTCAGGAGCTGGGTGCTGCAGTTCTAAATGGAATGATGAGGGAAGATCTTGTTGAGAGGGTGACTGACATCTGAGCAAAGACATGAATGGAGTTGGGGGTTTGAGCCCTATTTATTTATCTCGAATTACAGTGTGGCCTGAGCAGCAGCAAGTGCAAAGGCCTGAAGGCCAGGAAGGAGTTGGGCTAGCTAGAGTGGAGTGAGGGGTTGGTAGGGGCTGAGATATATCTCTTAGAACCCTTCGCTACTTATTGTTTGATGAGATTAAAACAAGGGTTATTAATTTGTGAATGTTCCCATTCTTTACCCAGCCCCCTTCATAGTTTCAGTCTTCCTCAGGCCTCTGACCTTAGGGAAGACGCCTTTTTGGTTTTCTTGTTCCAAAGGGGCGGGGGTGGAGAGTTGCCTAGAGCTGGGGTTGGGGGAGTACTCTGATATAGGATTTTGTGAGTCCATCCCTTCCACGGTGTCTGACCCAGACAAGTAGTAGGTGAGAGTTATTTTGAAATTAATTCCAATGTGAATTTACTTTGAATTACATGAACTATATATTCTAAGACACCATCTGGGAACTGAGCTTCATGGGTCATGGCCTTTTCTCCGGATAAATTCCTACAAGCAAAATTGCTGGGCCAAAAGGAACACTTTAAATTTTGGTACGCAATATCGGATCACCACCTCAAGAAAGGTTATGCCATATTGCACCCCAACAACTTGTCCCCACAATTTTACCATGCTGAGTAGTAACCCTCTTAATGTTTATCAATAATGAATTCTGAATAGTATTTGAAAAGTTGACATATTGAAAATGTGAGAACAGTGTTTTTCCCTACATTTATTGACCATTTGTATTTCTTCTTTGGCAAATTGTCTGTTCATACCCTTTGTTTTCTATTGGAACATGCATCTTTCCTTATTGAGTTTGTTAAACCCATTTGTATCAGGGAGGATATTCTGCTTTCACCTGTAAAACACTGGAAGTAGGTTTCCGAGTGTATGTATTGTCAGGGATTCTTGGGTGTGTGCAACAGAAAGTGTCTGGCTTATTCCTGCAGAAAAAATATATGTTTTCAAAGGATATTTGGTAGATCACAGCATCATTGGAAAAGCTGGGAAACTGGACTCTGCAAATTGAGCAGCACCAGGAGAGGCGTGGCAGACGGCAGCCCAAACCACACCTAGAAACTGCGGGGTAAGGACCTTGCAAATGCTGCCACAGGATGCTGAAAGCCACTGTGGGCACCTCTGCCCCCACTGGCTCTGCAGAGTTGCTGTTGCTGCCACCAAAAGAGAGTGCCCTCTGTCCCTGATTCAGAGTTCTAGGCCGGAGTATCTTGTTGCTGAGCCTCTGTCACAACCTCCATCTTAGCTGCCAGATAACTGAAAAAGTAAATAGGGGAAATTATCATGTCCTGTGGTGGAAGGTGAACCCTGTATTTCATGAAGAGTCATACAGTAGATAATTCCCCAAACATAAGAAGGGGAAGTCAGAGGAGAGGCAGGGAGAAAGAAAGAGAGAGAGAGAGAACACCTTGTAATCAGCTTGTTGTTTAACTTTTAATTTTGTTTATAGTGCTCTCAGCTTTACAGAAAATTTAAATTTTGGGTGGGTATAATCTAAAAATATATTCCTTTCTGATTTCTGATCATACAATTCTGCTGCGTCCTTTATCCTCTCCATCTTCCTGTATTCTCTGAGCTGAACCAACGAGGTCTGCATCTTTCTGTTTAAGGGTTTTGTGTGCCTGTATCAAGGGCTTCGCAAACTATTCTGTAAGATTTTAGGCAGCTCTCATGTCCCAGGCCTTCCTCTCATGTCAGAAATGTCCTTGACCTGGGGACCTGTGTGGTTCTGCTCTGAACCTGAAGCTAATTATCCCAGGTGGTAGCCTTATCGCCTTCTAGACTGGGAATCTCTTGCCTCTCAAAATGTTTAACATTCTGCCTTTTAGACAGGGGAATTTTTTTTAACCTGCTCATCAAATATGTGCTTTTATATCTAAGGAGTCTCCTGCTTTGGGTATATTTTATTACTCAGTTAGTTTCAATTGGCCTAGCAAAACATCATGGGATACTTGACATTTCAATATCCTAGGCATTAAATTGAAAAGCATCCAGAGGCACATTTTCCTATAGTAAGTCTAAGTTCCTCTTTCCTACTCAGAGGGATATGGCACAGTCTTAAGGACATCTTGAATATTTCTTGCTGGTCTTTGAAGGGCTTAGTCATCTTTGTTCTTCTTGTGTACACGGTTAGAATCCTGTCCACACATGCTGAACAGACCAGTACCCCTAACACGTGATAGTCCAGAGGAGCTTCTGCGGGTTTCTCGGCTCATTTCCTGTGTCTTAAGAAAGCGAGAATGCTGATTCCCGGTAATGGTCCTCTCCAGACTCAGCTGTAGAAAAAGGGAGTTGGATTAGCAGGTGTGAAAATGATGTGGCCATACTGTTCCACAGCCAGGGTGCTCCCTAAAGAATGAAGCCCAGCATGACACCATCAGGGATGGAGCTTGGGCCGTTGTAGTCAGAACTATGCCTGGAGTTACTGGACATGTGGGACATCTCCAGTATGCCAGATGTGGGACATCCAATGTAGGTAAGCAAGAGGCTTGGGAAACCAAAGTCTCTATGGGTGATGGAGAAAACCCTGTCAGAAAGGTAGCATCTGGGATGTTTGGAGACAGGTCTTAAGCAGTATCCCAAGCAGGGATCTAGGGCATAGAGGCCTATGCTTGAGTAGATGGATGAGGACTACTGGCTTAGGACTCAGGGGTGGGGCAACAGCCCTCAGGGCCCTGTGTTGAGGGCTTAAGGCCTCAGGTAGCTCATCACCACAGCGCTGGGGCGAACTGAACAGGATGGAGACCTGATCTTTAGAAAGGGAGAACAAGCGAAGGGCTGAGACAGAGGAGCAAAGGAGAAGTTTGTCCGAGAAGGAGCTTAGTGCGTGGTCTGTACAGCCAGCCTGCCTGGGTTCACTCCTCATTCTGTCCCTCACTGCCCCTATGATTTCGGTTGAGTTATTTAGCCTCTCACGCCACAGTTTCCTCCTCTGTAAAGTGAGAATACCAGCAATGCCTTCTTTACAGGGTTTCTGTGAGAAATAAATGAACTGATGTATGTAAAGTGCTTAGAACAGGGCTAGCACAAAGTAGGAGTGTAAAAATGTTAGTTATTTTAAAACTACTAGAACTGGCACAAGCAATCAAAGCACAAGAAGCCACAGAAGCCACAGGATAGTCCTGACATGGAATCGCCAAAGTTATTCTTGTCCTTCAGTTGTCTCTGAGTAAGAACAAGATGGGTCACAGGTCTGGCGTGAGGCTAAGCTTCCAGATGGAGACCATGAGAGAAAAGAGATCTGCAGAGGAAAGGACCAAATTCTTGCAAGTGCTATTGGAAGAGCGGCGTTGTCTTTTTCGGCAAACTGATGCACAGGCATTGTGCTGTATGGCCTGTCCAGAATCTGGCCTGAGGCTTGTGTTAAAGATATGTGTGGTGGGAAAGAAGAGTCTGGAAGGCTGTCTGCCGTTCTGGGGACTCTGCCAGAGGCTGGCTCATTGAAACCTCCAGGGTGTGCAGGGGCTACGAGAAAGATCACCTGCCTCTGGCCTCCTGCTGACCCTCTTGGTGGACCTGCGGGTCCCAAAGTGAAGATGGAGTTTCAGACATTAAAGGATAGAGTACAGATGCAATGTGACAAGTCATGCTGTCAAGGATCCCTCCCATACACATTACAGACAAAACAGGGCTTTAAAAAAAGAGTTATTTGCAATAATAATAATGGCTACTGTTGCTGAAGAGCTTAATCATGTGCCAAGGTACTATGACCTGAGTGCCACGTATTGATGACCTACCTCATCTTGTCCTTGTTAACAACTCTGTGAGGGAAGTCCTATTGTTATTCCCATCTTGCAGATGAGAAAGCAGCCTTAGGAGGGTCAAGTAACTTGCTAAGTTCAAATGGCCAGCGAACAGAGCCCGAAGACCAGCTCAAGTCATTCCATATTTGAGCCTGAGCTTTTAATGAGAAGAAAGGAAAAAACGCTTTGGAGTTGACATTCGAAAGGAAATGCTACATTTTGACAGGAGTGAAATACGTGCTGTTTGCTCCCTTCCTTGGTGCGCTGACACCACCGTGAAACATTTGCTCCCCGGGGCAGCAACTGTTCTGGTTCTCTGAGGACGTTGATTCACTCTGTGGAGACTCTCTCTGGGAGAGGCCAAAGTTTTTCTAGCTTCTGGGATCACAGAACCCTTTTCAACAAGATCCCTCAGGCCCAGGCCCCTAAAAACTATGTAATAAATTTACCATCAAAACAATCTCGCTTGGTCCCTCTGAGGCCATTATGCTACAAACAAAGGTAACATGATATTCCAATAAATATTTCTCTTGTGAAGTCATTAAGGTTTTTCCTTCCTACACTAAACTGTATTCTTCAAATTTAATATAATTTCATAGTTCCCCTAAATCATTCATGGGTATATATCCAATGTTCAAGTGTTCTACATCCTGTCATTTGAATAAGAATAATTATTAAAGTTTAGGTTGAGCCTAAAATGCAAAAGCATTTTACTGTTTTTGTGATTTAAAAATGCCATAATGAAATATTTTAAAGTGTTATAGCAATTATCTTTTCATTGCACAAACCTGCACTGTCAACTATGCCCCATTAAAATGTTAAATCGCTATTTTAATATCAAATTACTGAGAGAGAGAGAAAAACTGCTAAAACTCCCTTTTCTGTGCCGTGTATCTCCCTGCGACATTCTGCTACATGTGGTCTGTCATGACCGAGAGGTACTGCATCACACAGGAAGCACCACGGATTCGGGAGGTCCTAGGAAATAATGGAGGTCTAGGAAGTGTGTGCTGCTTCATCATTTTTTAACAGATAATCGGCCATTTTTCTGGGTTTCCGAACTCAGGCAGGACATCAGTGGGAAGCTAGCAAAGCCCAAGCAGCTGGACTTACAAAAATGAAATGGTTGAGGGAAGCCATTCTGGAGCTTGTATGCTTTGGGCATCAACACTGTGGCCTCTCCAGTCCTGCTGGGCCAGCTGCGCTGGGCCCTCACTGCTGGAGGTAAGAGCAGAACATTAGGTCAGCTCTTGCTGCCCTGGGACCAGTGTTAATGAGGAAGAGGCAAGCAGATGAGAGATGATGCTACATCCAGCCTCTTGCCTCTTGATGACTCCTGCATGGCTCTCACAATATTATCTGCATGTCTTGATCACAGTGAATATAATCACTACACAGAGGACTCTGACATGGGTCTTTGTCCCATGAGGTGATTAAAAAACAAAAAAGTACACTTTTAACAGATTTTGTGAGGAGCTAATTGTATATGACCAGTTGCTTATAGGATTCTATCAGACAAGGTCCACACTGGGTCATTAACTCACTTGTGAGCCCTTGAAATCACATGATCTTATCATCTACGTAGTTTTTAAAAACGAGCTTATTATTGTCAAATCTGAAAATCATCCAAATAGTGCGGACAGGTTATGCTGTAAACCAGCTGCATTGTTAATAGGGATAGTCAGAAACTAGCTATCTTATGGGTGGCTAGTAAATACTTGACTAGTTGAGTTATATCGGTGTTATTTATATTAATAATTCGAATCAGCCTTAAGAGATGCTACATACTTGAACAATAAAAAATGTTTTAAAAAAAAGAGATGCTACAAATTGAAAATGTATCACCTAAAATTTATTAAGATTGTCTTATAGTGAAGAAGTAACTCCTTTTATCCCCACTCCCACCTCTTCACCCCCACCATATTAACATCTTTGTTTAGTTCCTGGGTGTCTTAGGTTTGAGTCCTCAGGAAACAGAGATGAAGATCTGTATGCAAACATCTTTATCAGTGTATGCTTTGAAAAACAACACTTGTAAGTGGGTAAGGAAAGCAGGATTGGGCAGAAAGAGAAGCCGAACTGTAATGCAGTTACAAGGCCACAGCCAATCCCCCTGGGTGTCTGGGCTGAATGTAGACAGCCTGTCAGCGAGGTCGCCAAATTGAGACAAGGGAGCAAGGACTGGGTACCCTTCATCAACCAGTCATTGGTTGATGGCTACCCTTGTGGAGAGAAACATAACTTTGGGCAAGATGGCTCCTTTGGCTCCGGGAAGGACCTGGAGAGGGCTTCGGCTGGGAGCCCTCAACAGGTAATGAGTTGAGAGGAACATCACAGAGCCCCCTGTGCTGGGTGATGCCACAAAATCGCCATGTGGGAACTAAACCCAGCCTCCTCTTAACAAGTTAAATTTTCTTTCTGACTTTCCTCTCTTTGTTATCAGCATCACAATTTTTCCTTACCCAAGGTAGTAGATAGAAATCTGAAGATTTCTAAAAATTGCCTTGGGCGATTTTTAACAGTCTGTCACATTTAATTTCCAGCATATTTATCATTTTAAACAATTTTAAATAATTCACTACAAAGTGAAATCTGGCATAAGTCCTATCTGTCTTTTACTCCCTGAATTACTGAAGAAGCCAAAACAACAGATTTCTAGGCAGTTTCTAGGGCCTGGTTTGGGGACTAGTGATAAAACGAAGGAATGGGGAAGTGGCTGTCTCTTTTTCCGATTTTAGAGAAGCTCCAGTCGTTGGTTGGGCAAATAAATATTCAGCTCTTCTCTGGAAGTACAACTCTGTTTATAAGAATGCAAATGAATGACCTTGAAAAAGAATGTTGTTATTTTATGTGAAAAAAAAATTTTTTAGCATGAGTTAAATGTTTTCAGAGACTTAGATTTTTGAGAGAACCTGGCTAGTAATTGTGGAACAGCTTTCCCCTCCACTGATACGCACGACGCTGTCAAAGTCTGAGCTGCCACTTCGAACACTGTCCTCACGGCACTTGCGAGGAAACATGGGGGATATTAACTTATCATGTGATTAAATTAAATGATCACTTTTCAATCCCATCAATAAGGCTAAGAAGGCACTTCTGTTTTGAATCCTTGCTTGCAAACCCTTTTACTCTGGGATAAGAACTCCTTCCTGGCAGGAGCAGTGTTGGCTCACAGGTGAAGTTGTAGATTAAGGGGATTGTATAAGCGTTCTGGCATCCAGAGGATTCTGAGACCAAAAATTAAAAGTCATTTGTTTTTTAAGATTCATGATCTCTGGTTTTGGAATAATCTTTCTTGCAGAAAACATGAGTCTATATTGTACATATCGATGACTTCACATTCTCTATATAATGCTTTTTGAAATCTAAAGAATGCTTTTTGGTTGGATAGTAAGTGGGATATTTTAATGTTAGGAAGTTTTAGATATGCAAAGAAGTATCTGCTTCTGAATGAATGGGCTGGAGACCAGTACTAATGGTTTGAGGACACCTGATTTTGTTATCTCTTCCATACCTACTGCATACCCAGGATGTACAAGATGCTATAATTATGCTCAAAGTGTGGAGAAAACATGATCTTAGATTTCAAAGACTATAAAAAGGAAAATGGGGCAGAAAAATACTTGCGCTTCAGTTTCCTCTTTAAGCCCATGCAGTCTCTTGAGAAAGTCCCATTGGGTGCATAGGAAGACAGTGTTCCTCCAAGAGCCACCCATCAAGTCTCTGGGGCTACAAGGAGCTTCTGTAGCTGACACAGGGAAGTCCCCCAGGCACCCTTTAGATGTGTTTGTGTCTGCACAGGAAAGTGCACGTTCTCATTGCGGGAGTGCCTTGCCATGCATGAGCCATACAAGAGAACTTATGGAGTGGTTTCATCTGCCCTACCCTTTTCCCTCATACTCTCCCTGGGATCTATCTGAGATCTATTTGGATGACCTAAATGGCAATGGATGAATGCATAGTGTCATAATGCATAGTGGCATCACAGAGTAGACACAAAGAGGCCTGCTGAATGACATGTGATGATAATAGGCCAACATCCTTGGACCCAAGGGTCTTCACTCAGCAATGCTTTGGAAACCATCTAAACGAGGGGCTGTTGAAAGGATGGCTTCAAGCAGAAATTCTCAAGTGTTAATCTGAAGGTTTTGTTAAACACAGATTTCTGGGCCCCATCCCCAAGGTTTCTGATTCAGCATATCTTGGGGAAAGCCTAAAATTTGTATTTCTAACAAATTTCCAGGTGATGCTGATGCTTTTGTTTAGGGATCACACACTGAAAACCTATGATGTAAAGAAAAGAGAACGTTCACCATCCCCTTGTGAGGTCTTTAATTTCACTCAGGTCGCTGGGCCCCCTGTTGGGGATGACTACCAGGTAAAGGTGAGTACATGTCTTCAGGGGAATGATTCTACTGTCCTGAGATGAACCAATGATCTGAGATGGTAGCAGAGAGTGTCGGATACATCCGTACGGGGACCTTGGGAAATGAGACAAAGAAATTCCATTTCCTTCTCTGCTTTTTTGTAAATGGCCCAGTAAAGTTTTATAGATACCCCTCGTCTCATAAACGTAGCTTATTTTGTCTGCTCAAAATATCATTCCCTCGCAGAACTGCTCTTCCCCCACGTCAATCATACATTGTCGGTGGGCTTAGAATCAGGTCGCCCTGCCTCTAGGCCGCGGGGGTGGTTGTGTGATCTTATTGCCTTGGCAAATGCTCCCTTGGTACGTGTCTAAAGCTTAGCCAACCAGAGCTCTTTCCCGAGAAATTTGTATGTTTCACTGGTGGGGAAAGTTCTCAATTATTTCTGGCCACAGAGCTGTAAGAATGGGTTCAAGAGCTGCTGTCAGCTGCGTCCTCCACCAGGTGGGCTGTGTGAGAGGATGAACAAGACAAAAGCTGAAGAAAAGGAGCAGAGGACTGTGTCAGCAATTAGTCACTAAGGGCGCGGAGCTCTTTGGGTTCTGCAACAATTTTTTCAGTTCTGCATTCTCTATCAGTATAGTTCCAACCCCCACTCCTCTCGCATCTCCCTGCTCCACCCCTGCATTTGTTTTTCTTGTTGTTTTGTTTTTGCTTAATGTGGTTTCAGTTATGCTTCTGTCCCTTGAGAAGGAAAGCATCCTGACTAGTATCCCTTATAATCTGTCCATCGGGAACAGAGGTAGGAAAAATAAGCCACAGAAGGGTGTTGGTAGACTGTCAAGCTCCTGTAGCTGCAGGGAACAGAGCATCACTCATGGTCTTCCTGAGCAAAAGTGCGAGACTGAAAGCCACCAAAAAGCTAAGAGGTTTAGGGCCTCCTGGCCTCTCATCCATGTCATCTCTGCTCCTCAGAACGTCTGTTCCATTCTCCATTTACTCCTATCTCATCAATACTTCCCCGACTTCCTAGTCCAAATCCCAGGAGTTCAGCTAATTACCCTGCTGTTCCTACTGCGCAGAGCTCTTTGTTCCCAGCCACTTGTGGCCACTCTTTGGATGAGGCATCATCTCTAGTCCTATCAGGGTTCCAACCCCGAACAACAATAAGAGCTGGGGAATTTAGGATAAAGCAGACTCTTTATTGTGTCCACTGTAAGAGGTGTGTTCCAGAATACCAGGAATGAAAAGTCATGCTATGAAACATCAAACAAGTATTAAATTAAAACATTTGCTTCGGAAATTGAGCATGCATCAGGGAGGTGGGTATGGAGGAGACAGGGCCAAGACCTGCCGTGGTGACCGGGTTCCCAGACTAGTGCTCCAGGTGCTGGGAGAGGCAGTGAGAGCAGGGTGAGTACTTTTCAGGTCAGAAGCTTGAGGCCCCTCACAGCCACAGCAAAACCATTGGCAGCGTACTTGACTTGACTTCTACTGCCTGACAGGATAGAGGAAGCTGGGGATAGTCCCAAACACATTCTACCCTTTCTACCTTCTCTGCAGAAGACCAGGCTGTCACGCGGACCTAGGAGGGGGTCCTAGTAAGTGACCTTGGGCAAGTTCCTTAGCTTCTGAAGCCTCTCTATTCTCACCTAAAGAAGTGACATTGTCTGCTTTCCTAGGGTGGTTGTGAAGAGCCTGTGAATAAGACAATGCCTGTGAAACTGTTAGTGTAGCTTCAGGCACAGATAAAGTGCTCACTGAATGCTAGCTATCAATGCTATATCATCATCATCATCATCATCATCATCATCATCATTCCCATCATCATTTTCATTATGACACTTTCAAGGTGAATGAATTTAATATGACTCCAGGGATACATTTGCGAACAAAGCTTATCTCTCTACCTGTTTGCTGATATTAGTCATTTTTCTAACAGACATCTCTCATTTACAAATAAAATTAAAATCCAAATATGTTTAAATTGTATAGCTATATGTCCAAAGTGAACACTGCTTTATTCAGTTTAGAATGTTTTTGAAAAAGGAAAGAAGGAAAGAAGGCAGAAAGGAAGCAAGGAAGAAAAGGAGGGAGGGTTGGCAGGGAGGTAGGAAGAAGAGAAGGAAATCACTCCTAAAAGTCCGTTCCCCTTGTAACATTTCATACTTTATTACAAAAGGGATTCCTGTTGTTAAATGAGGTCTCAGTACAACAGCAACAAACAAAAAAGACACCAAAAATCACTTCATCCTGTAATACAGGATATCTGGGTATATTTACCTGTGTGAGGTTATGCATTTGGTCCAACATGTCCCTAGTATCAACCACAGTTCACCTGAAAAGGATTAGGGAGCTTGGGAGTGTGTGGCTTGAATATAATCTATAATTTTAAAATTTAATTTTACACATCACCATGCTGTTTCATTATATATGCAGAAAGGAGAAGAACAGTGTTCTTCAGACTTGAAAAAAATCCTTGTTTCTCAGCATGGACAACCAATGTTATATTTAAAATGTACATATATAATGTGAGACCCAATATCTCATAAAAATCGTGAAATCTAGCTTGTTCAGTTTGTAACTTATAACAACTGGAAGTTGATGATCAAAGACAACTACTTTTCTTTTTATTACATTGTTACCATTTTTATGGATAAAATTTAAAATGTATGATAAAAATCCAATATACAGTAATTGAAACATACAGTCTGACCCCACACTGCTCTGATAAATCTGCTCATTTCTGGCCATTTTCAGTGTTGCTATAGTGAACAGTGTTGACAAGTGGATGAAAAAAGCTTATAAATGGAATTCTGATCATAGATAAAACTGAACATAAACTATCTCCCAACATTTCTGCATGTTGGGAGGCCCGGTGTGTGCCACAGATGGCCATCTCCCAATAATACATAAAACATTTCTTGCTGGAGCTCGGCACACATTGTTGAATGTACAGGTCATTTGAACAGAACAATAATTCAATTCACATAATAATGACCTCACTGGGAACAACCACCGAAACAGGATGATGCTGTTAGAACAAAATCATACCAGAGTGTAAAAATGAAAATTTGTAAAAGCTGCCATGCTTTCTTGTCAGAATAGCACTTAAATGTATTCCGTGTTTAGCGACCAGGCAGGCTCACTGAGTTTATTTTTGTCCCTTGAATTTTACGGCTGTGCCTGTGCCACGTTTCTTCTGCTTTCAGGCTGGTAGCTTTCCTGGGAAGGTCAGAGGTACCCACTGATCCCTCTATTGGCTTCTTGGCTGAGCTCATTGATAAAGAAGCCTGGAGTTCATCATTTTTTCCTTCTCTAAGAGCTGAGATGGCAGTCAATGAAGAATGACGGCAGAAAGTTTCAGAAGGACACATGGGAGTCATTTAACCAGACCAATAAAATCAGCTATTTATGTAAGTAGCAGTTATTACAACCACAGCCATCAAGGCCATATTTTTCTAGAATAATTTTCAGGTTTAGGGCTAATTTTATTTCTAGCTAGTAAGGCTTAAAATCCAGGATTCCCTGCATTGGCAGAAATGAATGAACTCAGTTAGGAGAAATCAGAATCTAGAGTGACCTCCTTTTAGTGTCTAGATACTTGCTAACTAGGTAGTTTCGTGTTTTGACACCACTAATACACATGAGATCACGCCCCACCTACCCAGAATTCTTCAGCCATGTTGTTCATTTCCATATATTAAAACTAAGCACAAGTGCAATTGAATTGAGGCACCTTACTGTTGTAGTTTTAACTATTAATACAATGTGTTTTTTTGTCATCCACATTTACTGTAAAAGAACACTTAATAATCAGCAGGAGCTTTAAATATGTTTTTGTTTAATACATTTTATTAAAAAGTACCGTAGTTTTTAGGATCCAAATCATAAATTTGCAGAATAGAGGCATTAAAAAAAACAGGCTAAAGATATAATCTATTCAAATCAGTAAATTATTTTAATTTTGCAGAACAGGGAAAATTTGTGTAGGAATTTTGTCAACAATTATTTTATAGTTTAATTATTTTATTCGTTATTCTTTTTGCCCCCTCCATCTATTCTAGAAGCCTTGAAAAAAATGAAATCTACTTTCCTAAAGTAATGCTTTTATGCTTGGGAAATATATTTCTTTATAGGAACTAACCCATTAGCTTATTTCTGTACCTGCCTCATCAATATCAGCTGGAATACCCTGTAATAGTAGCAATTTATTAACCTCTGCTGTATAAAAGCAAGAGAAGGAACACTCAGGCTATTTTTTCATGAAAATGGTGGTGAAGAGAAGGGGTGTTTTAGGGATATAGTGGTATGGGGGGAAACAGAGGGAGTTAAGAAAGCAGAGTCCATTTCCCACTACACATATATATGTTTTTATTGATTAAAGACAAATCCATAATCCAAGCAGGACATCCCTTTTTCCTTTATCTTCCCCTCCCTCCTGTCACTGATACTTCTCTCAGAAGATACAGTCTTTGCCTCTAAAAGAACACACCATCTGAAGGAAGGAAAACATACAAGGTAAATGAATAAACACAGAAGGCAGCCAGTAATTTAGGGACCATGCCAATATCATAGGAGTTCAAAGAGGCTGAGATCAGGAAAGGAGAAGGAATTGCTAGGTGTGTGTGCTGATCCTGCTCCTGTAAGATACAATAGGTTGTATCTCGATTATCTGTAAAGCTGTAGGGGGACTTCCCTTCCTCTCACTACCCCTGGGTGCTGCTTTCTCTTCCCATATCCTAAGATGCCGGTGATCCTTCTGAAGCTATGTTCATCATTTCAGGGGCAACAGCTCAGCTTCTCAGTTCACCTGGAACCTGTCTGAGAGCCCAGCAGGGCTTCTAGAGGCTGAGGAGGAAGCTGAGGGTCCAAGTACCTTCCTCTCCAGGGAAAAAGAGGGAGGTGAGGCACAGGAAACCACACTCTTTTCTGGGCTTTGGCACTTGGAAACGGGGAGCAACAGAGAGGAAAAGTCCAATGAATACCGCTGATAATCACAACAGTAACATTTGCACAACACTCACTGGGCAGGAGACTGTTCAAAGAAGCTTACACGGGCTTAATCCAGGTGATCTGCACAACACCCCTATGAGGAAGTACTATTAATATCCCCATTTCACAGATGAGGCACAGAAATGCTAATTAACTTGCCTAAAATCACGCGACTATTTAATTGGCATAGTTGAGACCTGAGCCCAGACACAGACGGACTCCAGCACCTCTTCTCTTACATGGTTTGCAACCCAGGCTGCACGTTAGAATTATTTGGAGAGCTGTTAAACAATATCAATACCTGGGCCTCAATCTCAGCCGTACTGATTTAATGATCTGTTGTGGGGCCCAAGGCAGGAGTATGGTTTAAAATTTCCCCAGGTGATTCTAATGAGCAGCCAGGATTGCTAGCTGTGCTATTCTGCTTCTCACAGTCCTGTTACCTCGGTATCTCTGTACTTGTCCTCTCCTCCCATTCCTCAGGCCACTCTGCCCTAATTTTAGAATCTGCCATGCTCCTTTTCTCTTCCCACACAAAATGGTCCTTGTGGTGGCTTTAAAATATGTCCATGAACTCTTTGACACTCCTCTCTTCAAAAGGGGGAGCCACAGTCTCCTCCTCTGAGCACTGCCTAGATGTCATGACACTCTTCTAAGGAATGGAATTTGGTGGCGGTAATGGTCTGTGCTTTCCAACACCGCATCATAAAAGACATTGCAGCTTCCCCTTTGTCCTGTCTCGTCAGCTGTGGAAACCCTTCCCTGGTGCGGACTGCTTGCTCTGGAAGAATCTAGCTGCTATGTCATAATAACACTCAAACAGCTCTATGGAGAGGACCTCATGGCAAGGAACTGGGGACTCCTGCCAACAGCCAACGAAGAATGGAGGCCCTGGAGCAATCACCACTGAGTGAGCCAAATTGGCAGGGAATCTCCCAGCCCCAATCAACCCTCAAATTGACTACAGCCCCAGTTGACCTCTTGAATGTCACCTCATGAGAGACCCCGAAGTGGAGGCATCCTGCTAAGCTGCGTGCAGATTCCTGACCCTCAGAAACTGCGTGAGAGAATAAATGTTCATTGTTTTATGCTGATGAATTGTGGGGTGGTTTGTTGTGTAACAGGAGATAACTAATACAGCTATCTTCATCCCTAACCCACACCCAGGACCTCCCCACCACCCTGACTTGGAGCTGGGGAAGTTGCCAGGGCTGTGGCAGAAAACTGTTCTGACATTCCAAGGTGGAATTCTGAACGTATGTACCATAGAAACATAGCTCCGTGCATATTTATATATGTACATACATGTATGTAAATAGACCAAAAAAGTCTGGAAGAAACATGCCATACTATTCATAGTGGTAGAGCCAGAGCTAGAAGAGGGATTGGGATCAGGGTCGGGGAGGAAGCCAAGGAGAATCTTCCCTCCTGCTGTATGGACCACTGTGTTGTTTGGATATTTCACACAGAAAATGTATCTATATTAATCACCTGGGTAAGTAATTATATTTTTCCTACATAAAAGTGAGGGAATTAAAATAAAAAGGAAAGAAATATAATCACGCCTGAATCCGGGTTCTGTAGGAAGTGACATATTAGGAATACAGTTGTACGAGTATATTATGGCTGCAATAGTATTTTGTAACCAGTCCTGATGGCCTTAACATCAGGTAGAACACTGAACTGTATGCCTTTGGTGATGAAGAATTAAACAACAAGAGGCCTAAAAGTCTGACCCTGCTCTAGCTCTGACACTTACCAGCTTGGCAAGTCAGGCGATTGTTGTGAGCCTGTTTCCTTACTAGGTAAAGTCAGGATAATGGTATAAGAATTAAAAAAGCTAAATACATAAGGAGCCTCAGATAGCAAATGAGGTGACACTCATTAAATGATAGCTATCATCCTATGAAAAAATGTTCTTAGTTCCAAACAACATATTTTTTTGATTATTATATATAAATACATTGAGGACTCCATGAATTATATGTTTGTTGATTTCCCTTTATGGGGGGATGCAAAAGTTTCATGACACAAAGTAGACTTTCAAGACATATTTACTGCATAAATATTGCAGATTTCACAGTGGTCAAATAATTGTTTTCTATTTAAAGTGATAAAGACCTGAACAATTCATATTCAACTGTTATAAGAAAGAAACTGAGGACATTGGAGATGAGCAAATAACCCCAAAGAGTTGAAACAATGCTGGTCTGAATTCTACTGGACATTAGCACCAAAGAGAGTTGGACTATCCCATCCTGTATACATATTAGAGGCCACACACCAGTAGCCTACAGACCCCAGAATGTCAACAAAGGTCTTTTGTTTAACCAACACAATATTTTTGAAAAACATTTGAATTTGCTGACCACTTTTAAACTTGGAAAATACAATTTTTAGCCTGCTCTTAAAAAACAAACATATCTGGCTATTTTGGGCCAGTTGTCTAAGTCCTTGATTTCTCCTTTGGTTGTCACAGATAAGGGTCTCCAAGAGGCCGTGGCTCCCACTGGACTGGCCTAGGTTACTCATTGGGGTTATTTACTTGCCCCAGTAGGCAATGAGTTTGCACCTCTGAAACTTTGGATGTTTGCTCCAATGCTAAAAGACTGTTATTGGGGTAGGATGATCAAATGTTTCTAAAATTATAAAAACTGCCTAAGCATGCCTGCAATGTAGTGATCCCAGAAATGGAGGCCTTCTCCCTGTTTACTTTTTAACAAACTGAAGAAAAGGAATGTGGAGCTCTCTACCATGTTTCTATCAGGAAATGGAGAGCTGCTATTTATAACCTACTACACACTTCTGCAATGAGCTAATATTTATCAGGAGGACCTCCGGCCCCTCAAATGCTCTAAAGTTGCATGCCATCATAGCAGATTCCCTTGTGTCATCTTTTCCATTTGACTAAGTAGGCTGGGATTCTTTCCTTCTACACGAGTTCAAATACTACAAATGGAAGCAAAAGCTTAACTATTGCCCTTGCCTCTGATGTGTAGAGTGTGATACTTATCAACTTTGGTGATATTGTGTTCATTTTCAATATCATGGGGCCACTCGTGAGTCCATATGTGCCCAATGCTTGTCTAATAAACGTGCCTGTCTGATCATTGTTAAGAAAACAACAACCCAGTCCTATTTTCTTAACTCTGCTTGAAGATCTCCCCATGATAAAATTATTCCCCATAATTAATAGGGGCAAAATATGAATTTGTGGTAAGAGAGTCTTTCAATTGCTAGTTTTTGTTTAACTTAGGTTTATTTCACCCAAAGGTTTATTTCTTTATATCTTATTAAGAAAACTTTCAAATATACACAAAAGTTGGAAGAATGGCATAGTGAACACCTGTACATTTACCATCTGCAATTTGCATTTGCTATATTTACTTTATCATATATCCATACATTCCTCTATCAATATGTCAATTCATCTTCATTTTTGTTGTATTTCAAAAGAAGTTGCAGACCTCAGTTCATTTCACCCCCAGATACTTCAGCATGCAAGTCATTAGAGTTCAATACTTGTTTATGTGTTTCTACAATTTTTGTTTAGTGTGGCGAAATATGCCTACCATTAAAATCTATTGTTTGAACCACTTGCAAGTATAGAGTTTTGCTGCCGTAAGGACATGACATCATTGTGCAGTCCTCCCCACCATCCGTCTCCGGGCCTTTTCATCTCCCAGCTGAAACTCTGTGCTGGTCAGACACTAAGTCCTCAACCTCTCCTTTCCCCAGCACCTAGCAACCACTCTTCTACTCCCTATATGTACAGAATTGGACTACCTGAGGTAAATCATATAATATTTGTCCATTTGTGACTGGGTTATTTCACTTAGCATAATGTCCTCAAGGTTCACCCATGTTGTAGTATGTGTCAGAATTTCCCTCTTTTTTTGCAGAGTGAATAATATTCCATTGTATGTACACAGCATATTTTGTTTATCTATTCATCTATTGGTGGACACTTGGGTTGCTTCCACTTTTTGCCTATTGCAAATAATGCTGCTATGAACATTGGGTGTATGAATATCTGTTTAAGTCTCAGCTTTTACTTCTTTTGGGTATATTCCCAGAAGTGGAATTGCTGGATCATATGGTAGTTCTATGTTTAATTTTTTGAGCACCCTCTGGTTTTTATTTTATGTAAAATTTAAATAGTGAAATGCACACATCTTAATATACCGTTTGATGCGTTGTGACAAATGCATACCCTAGTGAATATTTTTTGTTTCTTTTTTAGGTCTTTAATACATGTAGAAATGTTTCAGTTAGAATGCTAACACTTTTTGTCACCAAAATCGTGATGAAAAGAATCTCACAGTTCTGAAATCAGAAATTTGCAAAAATAATTATCTCCATTTTCCACTACTGACAATAAACACTTTATCTTGTGTAAGGAAGGACTGCAATAGTTTTAAAGAGGGATTTTTGAACAGAAGATGCATGCTGTGCACAGTATTTTAGCTCCTGCCCATTACCAGGGATGAGATGATCTCCCCCTACACCTACCGTGCAAATTGTCCATAGTCTATAATAAAGCTCTTCTTAAAGTATCTAGTAGACAGAGAGCAAAGTTTCTTGCAGATCAAGAATTTATATTATTGAAAATGAAAACAACAATGTATATAGAATATTTTTGCAATCAGTTTCACAAAAAGTTATAATAGTCTCACTTGTGAAGGGTGTGGAGAAACACACGTTCTCAGATACTGTAGGTGGTTTTCTAATGCCTATTAACATTTTTATTTATGTTTTTAAATTACATTTTATTGATTATGCTGTTATGGTTGTTCCAATTATTCCTCCTTTGCCCCTCTCCACCTAGCACCCCCCCAACCCTTCAGGCAATCCCCACTTCATTCTTCATGTCCATGGGCCATGCATAGGTTCTCTGGCTACTCCACTTCCTATATTGTACTTTTCACACCCGTGTGTAACTGTCTATTTGTACTTCTTAATCCCCTCACCTCTTCACTCATTTTCCTACACCCCTTTTCCATCTGGCAACCACCAATACACTCTCATATCCATGATTCTGCCTCTGTTCTTCTTGTTTTCTTAGTTTGTTTTTACATTCGATTGTTGATAGATATTTATTTATTGCCATTTTACTGTTCATAGTTTTGATCTTCTCTTTCTTAAATAAGTCCCTTTAACATTTTATATATTAATGGTTTGGTGGTGATGAACTCCTTTAGTTTTTTTCTTGTCTGGGAAGCTCTTTAACTGCCCTTCAATTCTACATGATAGCTTTGCTGGGTAGAGCAATCTTGGCTGTAGGGCCCTGTTTTTCATGACTTTGAATATTTCCTGACAGTGTCTTCTAGCCTGCAAAGTTTCTGAAGTCTTATGGGAGTTCCCCTGTAGGTATCTAACTTTTTTCTCTTGCAACTTTTAAGGTTCTCTCTTTA
The DNA here is from genome assembly GCA_007922815.1 of Macrotus californicus. Classification (NCBI taxonomy): domain Eukaryota; kingdom Metazoa; phylum Chordata; class Mammalia; order Chiroptera; family Phyllostomidae; genus Macrotus; species Macrotus californicus. The sequence continues at coordinate 42,765 of VMDR010004178.1, forward strand.
TCTTTAACCTTTGGCATTTTAAGTATGATGTGTCTTGGAGTGGTCCTCTTTGTATCTATCTTGTTTGGGACTCTCTGTGCTTCCTGGACTTGCATGTCTATTTCCTTCACCAGATTAGGGAAGTTGTGTTTCATTATTTTTTCAAATAGATTTCCAGTTTCTTGCTCTTTCTCTTCTCCTTCTGGCATCCCTATGATTCGAATGTTGAACCTTTTGAAGTTGTCCCAGAGGCTGCTTACACTATCCTCATTTTTTTTGGATTCTTTTTTTTTCCTTGTTTTTCTGATTGGTTCTTTTTTGCTTCCTTATGTTCATAATCATTGATTTGATTCTTGGTTTCATCCATTCTACTGTTGTTTCCCTGTAAATTGTTCTGTATTTCAATTAGTGTATCCTTCACTTCTGACTGGATCTGTTTTATGCTATTGAGATCCTCACCAAGTTCCTTGAGCATCCTTATAACCAGTGTTTTGAACTCTGAATCTGATAGATTGTTTATCTCGGTTTTGTTTAGTTCTTTTTCTGGAGTTTTTTGATCTGTTGTTTCATTTGGGCCATACTTCTTTGTCTCCTCATTTTGGTAGCCTCTTGGTGTTTGTTTCTGTGCATTAGGTAGAGCTGCTATGACACCCTGTCTTGGTAGCGTGGCCTAATGTAGTAGGTATCCTATAGGGCATAGTGGCATAGCGTCCCCTATCACCCAAGCTGGGTACTCAAGGTGTGTTCTTCATGTGGGTTTTGTATACCCTCCTCCTGTAGCCTTGGTTGCTATTGGCAGGTCAATGGGAGGTATTTACCCAGGACTAGTTAGCTGCAACGATTGGCTGTGACCACCTACCACCAACATCTACCTTCTGTGGAGGATCAGTTATGCAGGGGCAAGGTGGTGATGCTCTGATGTGGTCTGTAGCTGTCTGCTGGGTTCAATGCCCTGGGGTTTCCCAGGTGGTACAGGCCAAGGTCAGACCCTACCTGTGTTTTGCTTGGGGCCACCCTCCCCAAGCTATAAAACAATCTGAGGTGGTTGCTACTTTTGCTGGACTTGGAGATTCCTGGAAGAAGACAAGCTGTGAATCTAGGCTGACTACTGCTAGTGCTGTGCCTGGGGCCAATTAGCAGGAAGTATAGGGGCTGGGGGCGCAATGAGGCTGTTGCTTGTTTGAAAGGATTTAGGGAGTTGTGAAGCATGAGCCAAGACCAGCCATTCATATGGAAAAGTCACTGTTAACAGCTGTAAATTGGGTGGGATGGAGCTTCAGGGGATTTCCAGGGCAATGCAAACAGTGTTAGCCAGGGTGACAGAGTCTCACTCGTGGTAACTGCCTGCTGGCTCTGTGGCTCTGTGGAAGGAGGGTTCAGAAAAGAGACAATGGCATCTGTTCACCTTTCTTTTGGGACAAAGCTGTCCCTCTGCTCTCACCTTGGAACTAGACACTTTAGATTCTCCCTGAATGCCACTGGTGCCTTTAAAGCTGCTACTCTGGTGCTGGATCTCAGAGGGAGTGAGTCGAGTAAGTTCATGTGTGGGTTCTTTACCAGGAACTACTTGGGACCCCAGAAATTTCTTCCATCAGCTAAATCCTCGCTGGTTTTTGCAGCCAGAAACTGTGGGGACTTATCTCCCTGACACTGGAACCCTGGGCTTGGGGGGCGCTTGATATGGAGCTGGGACTCCTTGCTCCTGATATATTCCTCCTGAGTTTTTATCTACCACATGTGGGTGTGGGATCAGCATGTTCCACATCTCCGCCCCTCCTACCAGTCTGGATGGATGTGGTTTGTTTAATTCCATAGTTGTCAGACTTCCATTCAACTTGATTTCTGACAGTTTTGAGTGATGGTTGTTCTATAACTTAGTTGTAATTTTGATGTGGTTGTGCGAGGGGTAAAGCTATGTTTACCTATGCTGCCATCTTGACTGGAAGTCCCCTATTAACAATTTTAATATACCTTTTTCAACCCCAGGAATTTCACTTCTAGGAGTTTTTCTCACAGAGATGCTCATAGAAGTGCACCAAAATATATCTGTACACAGCTGTTCGTTGCCGCATGGCTTGTAGTAGCAAAGAATTGGAAACAACCCAAATATTAGTAGGTAACCACTAAAAATAAATCCTGATATGCCCACATTTAACTGGTATAACTTGCTTTACTAGCTTGGACACAAATAAGGTTACATCTTTTTTATTTTTTCAAATTACATTAGGCCCCAACATCTATGGTCCGGATTAGTGCCAGAGGAAGTCCACTGCCTGTCTCCTTTCTTAAGGTCTGTTCCCTCCCCTGAATGATCCAAACACCCTGGGCCTTTACTCCTTGCAAAGTGGCCAGTGCTGTTTCTAAATGCCTCATGGAGAGAGAAGTAGGGAATCTGATTAGTCTATTTAGGAGCCTTATTTTCAGCATCTGTTGTTTCTGTTTGCCATAATATCTGTTGAAAGCTGCAAAAGTAATAGAGTCTGGCATTGTAAAATAAAGAATAAAAAAAGGATTGATTGGGACTTTGTTTTGAAAAAATAAAAGTAAAGATTATCTTATCTTTAAGTATAATTTATCTTTGAAGATATACATATAACAACTCTAATTGCAACAATGCTCTAATTTTTAGAATAAACAAAGGATGAATCAAGTGTTGATTTGGTGAGGGGGATAATTTTCTAACAAAATTATTTGCTAGCAAATTCTGACACCTTTCACTTCACACTGACTTTTGTAGTAGAATCATACAAAGGTCGTTTTGAAAAAAGATGTGAGGATTTCATCAATTTTCCTGAGAGCCTCTCTTAATCCTTTGATATTCAAATAATATTCCTTTTGAAGAACTTATCTTCTTATCATCCTTGTTGTTCTTCTCATCTCTAATTGTTAACTGGGCTAACACTGCCAGGTACTCATTTGCTTACGGAACAGTCCTCCAAAATCACTTTCAGTGACTTCTTAAAATCCTGCATCTTTTGTAAGCTTAGCAATTTTAGGTGGCAACTGAAATGCATTTTATTTACTTTGTGCTGCCGGATGTCTACAATATCTACAACAGCAAAACTGACCACTGCGTGGGGGTAGCTGCTGGTATTAGGTTGAGAGGGCTGAGTGGGCACTAATTTAGTAAGTGGCCAGTTCATTAGTGGACATTTTCCTGTATGACCAATTTCTGCTTCCCTGCACAACTGAGCAACTACTGGCATTCAGATAATGATAATGAACAATTGGATAAGAAGAAACTTCTGCACCTTGCAGCGCTGAAAAGGGGTGAGGTGTGTGCTGACATGGAAAAAATGTTCACAATTTGTTGTTAAATGAAAAAAGCCAGTTCCAGAAGACTATGGATAGTATAACCATCTTTCTATGAAATAATAATAAATGTTAGTGTATTTATGCATCAAAAATATAAATAAATACAACAGACCATCAGCAGTCATTTCTAACAGGTGTGTGGGGAATGGAGCAATCCCATCTTGGTAGCCTTATTTTTTTTTTTAAGATTTTATTTATTTACTTTTAGAGAGAGGGGAAGGGAAGGAGAAAGAGAGGGAGAGAAAGATTGTTGTGTAAGAGAGAAATAGTTGCCTCTCACACACCTCCAACCAGGGAACTGGCCGGCAACCCAGGCATGTGCCCTGACTGGGAATTGAACCAGCGACCTTTCAGTTTGCATGTTGGCACTCAATCCACTGAGCCCCACCAGCCAGGGTGGTCGCCTTATTTTTAATATTTATTACACTTTCAAATATGATAAAAGTCAATTTAAAATATTTTAACTAGTATAGGACAAGAAGTAAAAAAACAAAACAAAACAAAGAAAAACAAAAAAACAGCTGTCACACTACATTACTGTCCAAACAGGGTACTCCTAGAGAGTTTTAGAGGCCCATTTTGAAGGGGCATAATAGGATTCTTCAATATAAATCTCTTTTGTTATAAACACCCCAGAACTCTTTCTCAAAATAATCAAGCCAGAAACACTTGCCGAGTGTCTGTTATTTTTCAAGGTCCTGTGTTGCACTTAGCACTCAGAGGAGCGCAAGGCCTGCTAGAGCCTTTCCTCCAAAAGCTAACAGTCCTGCTGAGAAGGTAAGAAGTTCCTCAGTGATGGAGGTTAGGCAACAACACCTGGTCCTCGGTGACCCAGCGCTGAGAAAGATGCTACAACCATATGAGGGGCAGGAAGACTGATTTCTCAGTCTTTGCCCCCCCTTAGGATTTTCTGGATCAAGCATTAGATGAGAGTCAACATGGAGCATTAGATATTAACCTTCAGAGAAAAATGCAACCCTTTACCCTCTGTTGGAAAGGAAATTCACAGATTAGTCTGAAGGCTGGTTAGAGCCTCATCCAGATCTAATGAGAGCTTCAGGGTATTTTTAATGGGGATACTAATGAAGTGAGATAGTGAGCCATGTGTATGTATTTGTTTTTTAATCCTCTGCCCCGTTTTATCAACGAGGAGCCTGAGACTGGCTCAAGGTTACACTGCTGCTAAGGACAGAATAGGTTTTGAACCCAGCACTTGTGCTTCTAGAGCCTGCACTCCTAACTTTAATGACCCACTGCTTCCTCACTGCAGGCTACAGGCTCATCTGCCCTGGTGCATGTGGGAGGAAGAGATGTCCGAGTGGTACTGGTCTATGTGTATACTTACTGGGCATTCTATGCCAGGAGGAAAGAGGAAACCAGTTGCGTGAATGGAATTTGGAGGAAGGTAATACCTCCTGGCCAACAACAAATATCCGTGAAATCTCTATAGTCTTCCTGGATAAGAGGTTGCCAAGATTCCTGTAGACTTGGTCTTCCTTTCCACTTCTGGAAATAATCCCTCTAGGGCAGAGTTGAAGCACATTAGCAGAGTAACACTTTCTCTTCTGCCTGTATTCTGCCTAAACTGTCGATAATTGGAGGTGCTTTGAGTTCTGAATTCAGCTGCAACAAAAATCATTTTTTAAAAAGTTGCTATTGAGCTACTTCAGTTATGGACTCTCGGCCAGGATAAAAGTGCTTTATGTTTGCTATTACAGCCTAGCCTATAGTGACAATGTAGTAAGCCATAATATTTACCACTTAATTGTACCAACTTGTTCTTTAGAACTCTGAACTATAAGGGAAGTACCAGTTAACTACCATTAGAGTTGAGCTTGGATTTATGGCCCATTCATAAAGAGTTAAAAAATTTAAAAAGTGTACATTTTTTAAAAGAAAAAAACCATTTGATCTTTTAGGTAAAGTTTATATGTGTTAGCTTGCAAAATAGTATCATAGAAGAACTAAATGGAGTCATTATGAAATATATGACAAATTATGTAGGTCACTTCCCTTGCCTCAGAGCGAAAACAAACTGCTTCTTATATCCACTCTGGAGATAGGACATGAAATACAGAAACATTCCTTTTTTTATGAAGGATGTCTGGGAGTCACTGGCCTGAAACAATTCTAAAAAGTATTCTCAACATCCCAAACTATAGGAAAATAACTTGTGGATAATGAACTACACATTCTTTTCTTTTTTGTTCTCTTTATCTCTGAGAATGTGAAGACTTGGCATTGAACATTGCAGTGACTTATGGACAACCTCAAAGGTCGATGAAAAATAATAATTGGCAGTGCTGCTGAGGCAAGCAGCAGAATCCCAAACATTATTGCCTGAGAACAAATCACTTGATTAGTGAGTGGGCCCAGGCATCCACCTGGTATTCACATCTTAAGCGAGATTTTATGGTTCTCTCTAATTGTCACATCTGCAATAAATCCTGCAAAGAGATGATAACTTTGTTTCTTTGTGAAAAATGGCCCTGAAAACAAAAGTCAACTGCTAGTATAGTGCTGGAAAGTAACGGCATTTATTAATATGCATGATTATATTTAGACAATTGCATGATTATATTTAGATTTAGATTAGAATTAGATGCATGACTGTTGAAGGTCCCTTGAAATACATACAAATTTGAACATTTTCTGTGTATGCGGGCATTCCTCTGCAGAATGGCATGTGAGTTCTTTGAAGAGAGATGATAAGATACCTTCTGGCTTCACCTGTTGGTTGGTAAGAAAAGAAAATATTTACTACTATGATATTTTGCGGGGCAAGCACCTTTGGAAACAAAACGCTGGGGTCTGAGGCTGCTATTTGGCAACCAAAGTTCTCTGGGGTCAGTGAAGTGGTTGCCTTCCTTTAAATTTTGCTCTTAAAAAATCTTGTGTAGTTGACTTTGCTGTTCACCATTCTGCAGCTGAGAACGGGCTAATTTTTTCAGATGAGTGTTCCGTAGAGTAATTACAATAATCCCAGAGTTTTTCAAACCACGGAATTAAGGTGGTTCCCCAGCCTGATATCATCAGACTATCGAAAGATGAAGAGTTGTGACCACCTTTGACGTGCATTCCCCATTCCCTCTTCCTGGGAATGTTATTAGGCATGTGAGGTTCTCTCTCACTGGAGCACTACAAGTTGAATCACTTATCATTCTGCACATGCCCCTTACTGGTAGTCAGTGGAACTCAGACGAGAATACCTTCTCCAGGATTTGAATGTGATGACAACAAGGCAAGATGTCAAGCATTTCTAGAGATCTTAGATGTTTGGCCTATTGCCATTTGAGAGATGTCCTCTAATTTTCATTTGGCCTACATGAGCATGCTGCAAAAAATTATCTTCATAAGTGGTACTAGCTGTAATTTTTAATGGTTGTCTTGGAAAGGTGGTAGCATCATATAGCTGGACTTGTAGATTCTGAAGAATCTTAGCTGCCTCCAAAGAATGCAAGGAAACTTAATTTCCAGATCTGGAAAAGATCCATTTTTTGAATCACTTGCTTAGCCTTGTTGCCTTGAGTCACATAAAGTGAGTTACTCTTTATGAAGCATGAACAATGCCAGAAACACATCATTAAAATGTTAATTTAATTTGGCCTGTTGAGGTAAGAATCCAGACAGTTTGGTTCACCTAAAAGTGACTGAGATTGATGATACTGTTTTTGATCTGGAATAACTCTGGTCACACCACCGAGAGTTCCAAGGTGAGGAGAGGGTGTGCCGTGATGGAGACTCCCGGCGTTTGCCATAGATTCTGGACCAAAGCATGCAATGTGCTTTTGCCAGAGTTGTTGATTTTGTACTTTTGGCAAACATAAAGTTCACTTTTAGGAGGAAAATAAATGTTAAAATCTACTTGACTAATACATTTAATTATGTGACCAAGGGTTTTTCATTTGTTTTTCATTTCCCTGCCAACTCCTCTGAACTGAAATGGGAAGATCTTTCTCCAATGCTATGACCTTATTTTGCAAATCACCAGCAGGTCCATAGCAGAAGTTAAAACTTTGTGGGCCTAGATATCACAAGAGTACTTTTTTTCCCTCTGTTTGCCAAGATCAAATCCCAATTTATGGCTTGGGACCGTACTGTAAAATGTAAATAACATTTTAATGAGCACTGTGGGGGAAGAGAGTTCTGGGCTGGTCGCCTACCACTGAGCGGCCGACTTTAAGTGCACCTTGGGTCATAATGAAACTAGTTTGGTGGTCTTAGCCTCCCCACTGGACATTTTCCCACACTAGAAAACCAGCACAGGAGTTCGTGCAATTCCCCACAAAGGATAATTGCAGTTCTGCTCAAAACCAGAACTGGAGTGTGGATGGGATAACTGGAGGAAAAGCTAGAGGAGAAACAATGGGGAGCCTTTCGATCCCAAATTAAACTCCCCCCCACCCTAGATTTAGGGGAGGGAAGAAGGGGGGAAATCATTGCATGTGTACTTCTTTAAATTTCTGTTCATATTCTATAATCTCAAATTCAATCTAAAGACATCTCCTTGTTCCCATTGCCTTCACTGTCCATGTTCTTGACTCTGAGAGAACACATTTTCCAAAAACATGGACGAAAAGCATTGTGCTAACCTCTCCATTCTAATGACTCCAGCTTCTGGGGCTACGGGACTGAATGACTCCATCTCGGCTGGCTTCCATAGGTACTGTTCATGTCTTTCTTACATTTCCCTGATTCCAATTTCATCTTCTCTAACTGGCTACATCTTACCTGTCCCTTAATTCAGGCCGAGTCCCTGTTCCTATTGGGAGCCCTCTGTAATGACAGGCGTATACCTTCATCTCGTTTTTTACATTTGTTTATACGGAACAGTTAATGCCTAATCATATATATCTAATAATCAAATTTCCTATTACTATTCTAATTGATTGAAAATATAAGTGAACATTTAAAAGGTAGAGAAAAAAAAATCCAAACATAAGATGCTACATTCCCGACCTCACTATACTTAAACAAAGAGGATTCTTTAGTCTTTCTTCTCTTTGGAAAAAGACACTGGCTCTAAATCTTTTAATAATTCTACCAGATTTAAATCTGACTTTAATCCTGCATGATAAATTAGGATTCCATACCTTTTCACCCTTGCCTTTTGGAGTAATTTGTCAACCCAACACCTGCAGAAATAGATCAGATCCTAAGTGATCCAAAGGCATTCCATTTGGCACAGTAGCATCAGGTCTAAGAGGAACAAATGGTGCTAACTCCTACCCGGCCAGGGGACGCCTTCATCTATGGTTGCATTTAGAGACCTACTCACAGAAGGGAAGACATCTGATCACTCTGATTGCAAGTAGAGTTCCCTGGACAGCCACTATAGGTCTCCTCTTACAGCATTACCAGTACCCCTCCTCCAAGTCTCTCAGTGAAAAATAGAGGAAGAAACATCGTCCCTGAGAGGGTCCCAGGTAGCCAGCCAGAAGGAGAAATCCTAGGGTTTGTCCCAGCACAGTACTTCCCTGTAGCGGATAATGTGCCTTTCCTGGAGCTGGGCCGACTTTGCCCTAAGGTTACATTTCCACACAAAGAAGCCTTTAAGGGTGCCCTTGCAGGCCTTCACACTGGAGGTTTATGTCTGTCAATCTTAGGGGAAAAAAGAGGCTGTAATAAAACTGCAGGAGCCAGCAGTGGGGAATTACAACTCCAGAATCAGTGGAGGTCTGCCCCACAGCCTTGCTAGATGCTGAGCATTGGGCTCTCTAAGGACTGAGAACAATAAAGTAGAAGGAATTTCAGTCAATTTGCTGCTGGATTGCATTAGCAGCACTCAGAGACCGGGGCACTTGCTGAGGGTGGTGCATATTCTTGGCCGTTGCCATTGTGTCAACGTGTTGGGAGATCCAGAGTATGAAGAATGAGAGAATTCACCCAAGTCAAAGAAGTCAAGGAGGCCTGTAGGCACCCAAGTTGGAGGCTGTTTGTGCAGCAGCCACTGCAATTCCAAGTGTAAGTCAGTTGGTTCATAGTTAATAAGAACAAATACTAATTAAGGCTTCAGTGAGTGACCACGATACGCAGAAAAACAGGAAATATGTCAAAAGGTAGGCCAAAACACTTTGCAGAGACGGGAGGAAAAACAAAGGCGGTGGTATCTGAGAGGAAGGCAAAGAGAGGCGTGCATAGCCACTGGCTTGGGAGGTGCGCGGAGCAAGAGGGCACCACTGCCACCTGTCCCGCAGCTCTGCAGCCCTGATTTTGGCAGTGTGGGCCTGATGCTTGCACGGATGGCTTGTTTGGACCTAGTTTGAGAGCTTCCTAAAATATCCTTGGGCCTGATGCAATATCACTTTGTGATGGCACTGCATTGCAATGTGGTGACGAGATAACTTGGTGGTATGGACGAAGGGCCTTTTATATCTTCCTATGATTGTGTGCGAGAGAGGCCAAGTGAGTGGAGCACTCCCCCCACCAAAATGGGTTCCTTGGAAGAGTGGTTAAACCTCTGATATGGAAGGAATAGTGTTCCCACCTGCCCACTCCCACTACAGAGAATGAACACCTGGGGAGGTCTCAGTCAGGGGATGGGGCCTGAGAGGGCAACCCCAAGGGGCCCATCAGCAGTCCACAGGGAACTCTAAAAAGCAGAAGTGAGGAAGGACTATGCTCAAGCCAGCCTTCACACTGGAGAATGGAGCAGGATGAACAGGGTAGCTTTCCCCAGAGAAGGTTCTCTGGGCAAACAAGGGGGAGCTGGTTTGGGGAAGGGAAGAGGAGGCACACTGAATCTGGAGAAAGCCACCAAGAGCCACCAAGATCCACCAAGAGCTTGCAGCAGCACCTTCCAGGTTGGGCCTAAGTCTCCAAATAAAAAACAATTTCCCTAGCTCTAGGCAAACCCCTGTTCTACACAATGATTTGAATTTTGAAACGTGAATTAAACCTTGCAAAGGAATGCAACGCTCTTCTCCCTCCCTTGTGCCATTCCACCATCCTTAGAGGGTGAGAAGTGGCTCAGAGGGAGGAAGGTTTAAAATTGTTGTCCTTTTACCAAACAGTGGAAAGTGTCAACCACTGTCTCCCACCATCCCCTCCCCCAAAGCTCGAAGTGTTGAAAACTAAAGCTGCAGCATCTTTTCAGCAAGTAATCAGCACAAGTTGAAAGGCACATGCTGTTGCATTTCTGATCAGATTGTATGATAAACTGGAAAATACTCCCCTCCTTTTTTTTTTTGGCTAAATGCATGCCTGTTTAAAGAAGCCACCAGGCAGTGCCTCTCACTTTGTCTTGGCAGGGCACAACCATCAGACGAAGTGGGAGGAAGAAACATTAACTTCAACAGCTGTTTCTTGACCCCGGCTGTCAGTCTTCCCAAGAATAAATTTTGGAGAGTCCTATTTGAAACAAAGAGGGAGTTTGGGGGGGAGAGAAAAGTTGGTTGGTTCCAGGGCAGCCACCCAAAGAAGCAGGGAACAAGATGTTTGCAGTTACCACGCAGCCTGCAAGCCTCAGCCGAGTGCAGGGATGGAGCAAAGTAACTTGAAAGCTCTCCTCTCGGCGCCCTGTGCCTGCAGCTTCCCCCCCTAACGCGCGCCCAGATCCAGCGCCGGTGGTAAGAGCCGAAGCTCGACTACAGTAATTCCCCAGCTCGGGCGGCTTGAAACTGCTCGGGCTGAATAGCATTTGCTGTTCCGTCCTGCGGCCGCCTCCCGCCGCTGCTGCCTCGCTCCCTGCAAAGCAGCTCTCATTATCCCGGAAGTTGTGCTGACACAGTCTCGCTGCCACCAGAAGTTTGTCAACATCAAACTTCTCCTGTGTGGGGTACGTTCACCTTCCACGAGTATTTAATCGCGCCAACAAGCAAACAAACAAACCCAAATAAACCTGCCGTGATGTCATGGTCTTTTCCCCCCTCGCTTTCCTTGAAGGCTGTGGCTGCTAGGAATTTGCTGGTGGGCACCGAGAGTGCCTGTGGGTTTCTGGGGGGAGATAAGGGACAGCCCCCCCCCCCGCCCCCCGGGGTAGCGGGTGCCGAAAGGGCTGAGGAGGGGCACGCAGGTGGTTGGGGCTGGGCGCAGGGTAGCGAGGGAGGGGGCTAGGGCTGGGGGGCGGTGAATTGCTCCTGCAGCCTGGTAGCTGCTGAAGGTGGGAGGTTGCACACAGACAGGGTCGAAGGTTGTGGCTTTGCGTCCCTGGACCCTGCAACAAAGGTTACCTGGAAGCCATGGCTAGGCAAAGCCAGAGGGGGCGGCGTGGGGTGGAGGTGGCTTTCTACACTCCTGTAGGACGTTTCTGAAGACACTTAAGGGATCTTTTGGAATAAAGGGCATAAGAGTAATAAAATGTATTTTGAGGCTTCAACTGCAACCTAAAAGAAGTCCTTGCGATTTGAAAGCAAGGATGTATCACCTTTTTCTGTCTTTAATAAATCTGTTCTGGTACCTTGATTACACCGTTGGGTCTAAACTTAACCGACTCCTTAATGTTAAGCCAGGTTTCCAGGTTTAGTCCAAGTCCCAGCCGCTGCTCAGTTTGGGTGTTAGTGGTTTCCAGTTGTTCCCCGCTGAGATGCCCCAGGCGCCCCGCCCCGCCCCCCAGTATTGGGGGCCTCTGATTAACACTTTCTATTCCGTACTTTCATCCGCATGTGTTCAGTCTGCTCAGACTGCTGGAGAGGCCGAGGCCTGCCTGATTTGCAGAGTTATGACTTGCAGGCATTCATGAAGTAGTGCCACTTGGGGGCCACAGGTTTTCATGGAGGAGCTGAACACTGACAGTAACTTGGGCTCTAGTTTGAAATGGCACATTCCGCAGTCGGACCCAGGAAATCAGAGACTGCTGCTTTATCCCCCCCTGTAATGTTAAGTCAGACATGGATGGCTCAGAGGGTTCAGTACCTGTAAAGTGGGCAACCCAAGCCTGCTCCCTTGAGCTGGAAACCCGTCCACTTGTGGGTACAGCAAAATTCTTCTGTACTCTTCAACAGTCAGTCAGAGCGAGTATCTTTGAGGGGAATGCTGCCCATGACCCCACTGTAAGGTGTGGGGGTGAGGAGGCAGTTTATTCCACTTAGGGAGCCAGGCACTGGGTTTACTCCTTGTATGGTCAGCTGTTAGGAACCACATTCTTAGAAAAATTATGTCTGCAGTCATATATCTTTGATAAGAAGAAGGAAGTTGCTTTCCCCTAGTTTTCAAAGTGCCCCAAACAGAAAAATGTGCTGGTCCCCAGGGGCTGGCCTACCTTAAACACAAAACATAAAAGGCCAAAAAACAAAAATTAAAGATGCAACTGAAGTGTTTCTCAGGAACTGGAAGGTACGTTTGACAAGCACAAGTAAAACAGATTCAAATGTAGTTATAGACAGGCAGTCTTTAAAACACACGCACAGAAGTGTGTTTTCTTGAAAGTTTAGCTCTTCACTATAGGGAATTTTCCCGTTGGCCATGCCTCAACAATTTCCCTGAATTATGCAGACTTCTTTGGGTGGTATTTTAATTTTTACTTATTTATTTTCTTATAATCCACAAAGTACTGCTCAACATTGTTGTACCTCAGTGCAGACATGAATCAAGAAGGACATGTGGAGGATTCCATTTTCAGCTCCACGTGCATGAATTATTTGCCCTGGTTGTTAATCTGTCCTCGTGTAAAGAGCATGCTGTACAAAGGCTGAAGGACTTCTGCAGAGCACAGCATTCTATGGTTTCTATGGCTGGGCTTGTTTACAAATAAAACTATTAAACTACTTTGCATTTCTCTCCACAATTTCCTGGTTGCACAAGGGTGATTTTCAGAGTTTTCAGTTTCTAGTCCTGAATGGGAGCGGTAAACATGAGGAAACAATTTCTTTTTACAGTGATGTGAGCTCTATGCTCATCTGGATTTAGTTACTTCATAAGGTAAATATCACTAAATGTGCACTGGGACCTTTGGGGATCTAAGGTGCTGGATGGGTGAAAACAGTCGACTGTGAAATCTTAAAGAATGTCAAACAACCAAATTCATTTGCAGAGCTAATTGGGTTGACCATGGTATTCTTTAAAGTGGAATTTAGGAAATTTTACAAAAGTATTTTCAGTTTACTTTTGGTTACATTTAGGTTATTTTAGTCAGTACGATTTTTAGAATTTTTACCCCAGGAATTCAGTTAAAACAAACCCTTCTGAAAAATATTAGACCCTCCTATGAATAATATCCTCTAATGAACACATAGGTTTTGAATTTCATGCTAATTACATCTTTTAAAAGTGAAATTCTTATCATTATTTGTATTTAAAGGTAAAATATCTGTGTAGATAGTGACCAAAGCTAACCAAACTGCTTTAAAAATTAATGAATATTAATGAAGTTCATGAATGGCACAGTACTGCCCCTGCCTGCCTCAGGAAAACAAATGTATTGACTTCATTCTCCTAAACTAACAACCTTTAGTTACTAATGGTTAAAATAATTTTATTGCTAAGAAGATTGTACATAATGCAATTTTTGCAATTCATAAGATTAGACCCTGTTTTACTAGAATTAGGTCTTTTTCCAGAAACTAAGCATATTTTCTTTTTACACATCTAAATGCTATTTGTCTTTATTAATTTGCCATCTGAAGACATTTTATCATTTTTCTAAGTGCCCCTCCCTGTCACTTTAGTAGCTCACATGAATGACTCGGGATTTTCAGGCCTTCGTTTATATTTGGTATATAGATAATGGCATCATTAGTCAGCGCTTCCATTCATCTAAATTTGTCTAAGCGTATTGGAAGCGGCCCATGAAAATTTCCAATGAAAGTGACAAATGGATGTCAGTCAAGTGGCCCTGCCCATCTCAACCTTATTTTGTATGATGTGTAAATGTTTGTGCATATTTCTTCTAGGAGGATGGGTTATTTTTTGATATGGACATCTGCCTGCTAAGGCAAGTTTCCCAGGCAGATCACTGGCTGGCATTAGACTAAATTTGTAAAATTTAATGCCAAATGAATGACAAAAGAAAAGAAATAGTATATAAAATTAAGTAATGGCAGAATCCATTTCCTTAAGATAAATAATTTTTGATGCTCTAAATTTGAAGATTCTACAATTTTACTTCAAATGAATTTGTAATGAGAAAGGTAAAATCATTTCAAGTGTGCCAGCAAATTTGGGTCAAAATGAAAGCAGTTCTGAGAGAGAGAGAAAGGGAGAGAGAAAGGTGTCCCTGCTTCCCACAGGACTGGTTGGGATTTTCTGGGCGCCCACCCACACCCACAGACACACTGCGCTGCACTGTAGTCTGGTGTCCTACTTGATTTTTAATTGTAATAATCCAATCTCTAGTGTTTATTAGAACTCGATGCCAGTTTTAATCTGAGATGACTTTGACTGCACTTGGACTCTATTGCTGTTTTATAACCTGTAACATGTTTTTACATGTCTGAGTGCTGCTGCTGCTGTAGAAAAACTGTGTTGATATCATAAGTTTGTGTGTTTAGCCAAAAACTGCAGTATGGCAAGATTAGACAGTACATATTCTAAAATCCTAAATGGATTAGTAAACCCTTGATAATAATTGTAGTTTTACAGAAAAAAATATTTTTAACATTTTCATAGAAGTGTAGTTTGTTATTTTTTTCTCAAGTTGTTATGGAATTTCTTTGTCCAGAAGAATATTAGAGAAAGGTTTATCATTTGAAGTTATTTGACTTGCAGATGCTTTGGAGTAGAGCTAATCTTTACACCCAGGACTACAGATTACAATTTCATTTACTATTATCCATGGCAATATGTTGAATTTTACTCCTGTGACCCAGAGAATTTTTAGTGACTTTTTAAAAGTGGAATGTGGAAAGCAGCTCCAGCTAATTGTGATGTGGGAATTTGATAAATAATGCTCTCAATGACCATTTACTTCATGACTTATTATTTCTGCCAGAAATAAGCCCTGCTTGAGTGTGGTTGGTAGGGTAATAATATGGGTGTAATAATTTATAATTTTAATTTAAACATTTTACCCAAAATGTCATACGGTGTGCTTTATTGTTATGTTACAGAATTACATGCTTATGATTTTGTAATCAATAAGGGGCCTTATTTGTGCCGGACCCTGTGTAATGATTAGACGTGAAAAAGAAGCTGTCGAGTGAACTGTGGCTCAAAAGTTTAGAATACTTTGTTATTGCGACTATAGTCAGTCATTATGGCAATTACGTTTAGCATTCAGTGTGTTTCTGGGTCTACTGGTGCTTTTCTTTCCAAGTTTCCTGCACATGAAGGGACCAATGAGATTTTTCTAACTGCCTGTTTACTGCGAACCAAACTTGCTTTCCAAAAAGCCAGGCTGGGCACCTCTTTCTGTGTACATGTGCAAACAAAGAGCCCTAAATTAGAGAAGAAACTGGCTCCCTTGCTTGTGATTTTGGAAACAAAGCGTTATATTTTTACATGTAGATTTATATCAAAGGGCCATCTTTTTTTTTAGGGGGAAGGAGCAGCCTTGGTTTTGTTAATAGATAATACTAACCCAGCTTGGAACTACTATTAAGAATTAGATATGGAAAGATTCAAACTATTCTGACTTAAATTTTTAGATATATAATATGTGTGATGGCCACCCACCTAGTGGGTAAATAGTATGTTTACATTTCTACAATTTTCTGAGCCCATTTGACTTTGGAGATTTAAGTATGGCCTAAATCCCTGTGCTCAGGAACCCGGTGTGGGAATTCTAATGCAGCAGGAGCTTCCAGTGTTGACTCCAGACCTGTCAGTCTTTTAAGTCAGTGGGTGGTTCATTCTTCCTTCCACATATTTGGCTTTTCCTCCCCCTTTAGGCCATTCTCCTGTGGCGTGCCCTCCACCCCCACACTCACCCCTGAGGCCTCTCTAGAGCACCCAGAAGGCAGGTGTTGAATGGCTGTATAATATCCTGGGGGTTATAGTTTGACAGGTTCAGCCTCACATACAAGCTCTTTGAGACTGCAATTAGCTAGTTCAACACCACCGCCCCCCATTTCTGAAAGACTATATTTAGCCAAAGGATTTTAAGGATGGAGAAGTTCTAGAAGAGTCCTGTAAGCTAAGGCTGCATTTAGGTTCTGGTTCCTGAAGAATCCACAGCCCAGGACCCAAAGGCCCTTTAAATGTTTTATGATCACTTGAAGGCTCTGCAGGAATCCTTACTGCCTTTACAAATAAGTCCCTGCACCCTCCCTTCTCATTCAGCCAGTGTGTGCAACCTCATAGGGCCATTCCCCTAACAAGGGCATGAAGAAGCTTTTGGGTAGGCTTAGAAAAATGACAAGGATGGATGTTTCTCACCCCACTGTTCCAAGGAGAAGATTGGAGGGCAGGCGGTTGAAGGGACAGACACCCAGTGCAGACACTTGACAACTCCTGGGCAGAGGTCCAAGTGCTGGGCCACGCACTGGGCACTGCTCCAGAGACCGGGCCCATGCCTGGGGCACTCAGTGGTTGAAGCTGGCACAAAAAGGACACTCCTGCCGGCAGGAAACTGAGCTGAACAGATTGGGAAAGAGCAAAAACAAGCTGCCCAGGATGCTGTCTTCCCAGCCAAGAGTTTCCAGTTGTCATTGACAACCCAGGGTAGAGCAGATTCTGGTTTTCCTCCTGGCTGGGGTGCTGGTGGGGGTGGGACAGAGTCCAGGGAGTGTACAGTGCACAAGGACCCAGTGCGGGAAGGTATAGAGGACAGGGCTGGCATGCACCCAGCCAGGAAGAAACCTTTCATCAACAGGATTCCCAGGTCAGCTTTCTCTGGGCTCTGGAGTGCTCTCTGAGAGCGAGTTCTTATGCTTTATAATTTCTGTAAAATGTTAGAATGTCCTCTTTGCCTCTGGATTTACCTCAAGAAATTTCTTTGACAAAGGTGAAGAACAGAGTGTTCTTATCCTCCTACTTCATTTCTCCTGTTCAGTGCTGACCCCGTTTACAAGAAAAAGATGAACCGAAGACTGCGCTCCACCCTGCCTATTGCTGCGGTGTACTCATGTTTTTGACATGTTAAACCACTGCAGTTATTTCTTAGGGGCTATAAGTTAGGGAATCCTTCCCACTTCCCTACTCCTAGAAAAAGGCAAAATAGTTTTGAGTTTTTTTAGAGAATCCTGGACCCAGGGGAACCCAGGCATTGAGTTGGAGCCTAGTGAACAAGCAACAGAATTAACCTTTGGATTTGTAGAAATCCACATGGGCTTCAGGTTAATAGTAGGGATTTCAGCTGGTGGCTCACATAATTAACAGAAATAAAAACAAAACCAGAAAAATGTCTCCCCCACTCTTTACGTAAGACATGACAGTAATACTCAGTAGTCACCTTAGAACCCCTGAAACAGCACCTTAGGTGGGGAGGGGAGGAATGTGCTCAGGAATCTGAAGTTTCAACAAGTTTCACACGTGATTTTCATAGATGCTGAATTTGAGAGCCACACAGCCTGAGAATAATTTCATCCTTCCATTCACAGTCATTTCTCTGTTATTTTTGGAAGCATTGTAATCATTTTGTGGCACATTTTTCTTCTTAGTTGCCTTCACTCAGAAATTTTACATTGGTTAATATTTGGCAGCAAAGGATTACTGAGAGGTTTTAATCTGGGCATCAATAATCCTAACAGCAAAAAGTTATGCTGTTCACTTTTCTAAGTGCTGAGATGGGGTATCCCCATTTACAGTTGGGAAAACTTGGGCATAGAGACGTCAGTCCACTTCCTGAAGGACAATTAGCCTCCTCTGTGCTCCCACAAAAACACAGTTACACCTCGGTTATAGCACCTTCCACAAGGTATTTCGCTGAAATGATTTGCCTTGTGAGCATTTCCAGGTCAAGGACCATGATTTACATACCTTTGTGCGTGTCAGGAATCAGCACAGCGCATGGCACGTTTAAAGTGTTATGTAAATACTTGTTAAGTGAATGAAAAGTTTTTAAGTAGCACAGGATGTTTTTTATTAAAAGGAATTTGATTGTATGTAGTCATCTTACTGGTTTTCCATGGACTGACCTAGGGGTCCTGGGTCATTTATTGTCATAGAAGAGATGAACTCGAAGAAATGAACCTGCCTTCATGCACAAATGTCCTTTCTGTTCTCATCTGTAGTGGTGGAAGTTATGCTTAAGAACCTGACCTTGGACAGGTTAAAGAGAACAAATGACCAGCAGCAGGAATGATGACTGCAATTGCATTACTAGAGGTAGCAACCCCAGAGCACATGGCCTTGGCTTAGCATCCTAACAGCTGAGGTCAAAGTGAGAGATGGCCTTGGAACCTTTTAAGACCAGTAACGTCTGTCATTCATTTTCAGTTGTCCCTTATTCTGAACTATGCCATATTTCCCTCTTCCTTACCACTGGACTTTCTATAAAAAATTCTACTCTTCACAGTAGTCTTGGGCTAGTGGTGAACTGGGAATAGGGAAAGAGTAAAGTAAAGCCTTTTCTTTATTTCTCTTTGGCTTAGACTAGCACTTTATCAAGAAAAATGATGTCCTATAATTCTATGTGGTGACCAGTGGTAGAATAAATGGAAATTCTGGGCCCTGAACACTCTGACCACCCTTTTTTTCCAGCATTATCAAGCACAACACACTCTCTGTGTCTCTGCTTCAGCCACACAGGTTCTTATTCTTGATGAGCTCCTTCTTACAGAGACTTTGCAGATGCTGTTCCCTTTGGCTAGAGAGATCTTCCATTCCCTTTTTGTCAAATTAATTCTTTTTCATTCTTAGCTCAATTATCATTTATTCAGAGAAACTTTCTCTCTTCTTGATAGCCTCTTAATAATAGCATGTATCATATTTATAATTTTATATTTATTTGTAAGATTTCCTTTAAGGTATGTTTCCCCTCTAGCTATAAGCTCCATGAAGGCAAATCCCTTGTCTGTTTGAACACCATTAATATCCCCAGTTCCTAGAATAATGCCAGACACAAAGTGGCTCTCAATAAATACTTGTTCAATAAAGTCAGGCAAAGAAGCAGGTTTCAATGTGGACTGAATCAGAAGCAGATATGAGAAAAAATTCCCCGTCCCCTAGATGTTAGAGTAGGTGATTCCTGAAACGGAAAGCAACAGATTAACTTGGGTACCACATCCATTCACTGAGTCCCTACTGTGTGTCAGAGTCTGCGCTGTCTTAGGAATACATGATGAATGAGACACTGAGCATTGCACTCATGGCTTCTTTACAGCTATATAAGCGAATGACAGTGATAGTACTGTAAAAGTGATAGTTAACATGTATAATAGATTTAGCATCTACTATATACCAGATATAGTATAATGAAGCACCTTACATTCATCAGTTCATTTGATCTTCACACAATGAAGTAGACTTTTATCACATCTAGTTTATAGCTGAAGAAATAGAAACCACAGAAAAGTTCAATTTTTTGCTCATGATTACTCATCTAAAGCTGGGGCTCAACCAGAGACTCTGGTCTAGATGAGTTTTAAGGATATATTTTTGGATATTAGTGATAGGAATAAAAAAAAATCAGGCAGAAGCAAATCTGAAATCTCCCTAAAATATCAAACCCAATATTCTACTCTCTGACCACAACCTCTGTCCTTCCAAGTCTGTCTTTCTCTTACTCCCCACCCCCAATTAGTCCTTAGAACCTCAACTTCTTTGTCTCTCTCTCCGTTGGCCTCCTTCCAACCCCTCTTCCACCCTTGACTTCCATGAAATCTTGATCCCCTTATAGCCTTCTACTTTCATTGCATTCTTCAGTGAAATCTCAATGCCACAATCAACCTCCTCTGCTCCTGCACAATCTGAACTTGTAAAACTCACTGAGTTGTTATGAGGATTAAATTAGTCAGTACAAGCACTTTCTAAGAACAATGCCTAGCACATACATAGTATTACCACTTTTGTTTA